>JAJHUR010089444.1:0-48673 GCA_027495735.1 Lutjanus campechanus
ACTCTAATGCAGCCTTTAAAATGAGGAAAAGACTACACTTATGCCATATCACAATATAACAATATCCCAAATCTACGATGATATCTAGTCTCACATCGTAATATTGATCTAATATCTATATATTGCCAGGCAAGCCCTTCTATGATTTTACACTTAAAGAAACCAGCTCTGCAGAGTCATTTTCTTCTTTAATCTTTCCTTTTTTTTAAATCTACCTCCATATCCACACACACTCAAAGGTTTTGCTTGTTTTAACCAGATAAGCCTCATATGATTCTGATGACATGATACAGTACCATGCTCCAGTTACTGTAATAGCTCAATAAGCTCAGTTACTATTACATAATTGGTTCCTGGGACAACTGATAGTGGAAGCTTTGGTGGTAATGCTGTGCCTACGCCTGCTGACATCTGTGGGAACCAATTTAAAGGTCACATAACGCATCCACAGAGAGACGTACAAACAGCAAATTCTCTACTCACAATCCACATGTATGCCAAGAAAACTCTTGAAAGCACTCACATACACATGAACCAAACACATACACACTTTTTTTTTTACACATAAAGACCCTGGGAAGCCCATACTCAGAGGCAGCAGCATACTAAGAAAGAGGACACTGGGTAAAGGTTGACAGGAGCAGATATTCAAGTCAGCTGATTGGCTTGAGAACCTCAGCGGTAACATGAATATTAACACTGGTTGCACGTACAGTAGCTGCACGTGTGAATATCTGCAAGTGTACTGAATATGCAGAGGCACTCAGGTTGCATCTACATGTTTGTGTTGTCTATATCTGTGTGTATATTTGTGACACCTTGTCTGTTTATATTGCATGCATGCATACCCATCATGTGTTATACCATACCTGAAGTGTCACAAGCTGAGTTCTCCCCAGATGTCTGTTTCTTGGGTGCACTCTTCCTGTATACAACATGAGGTTTTGTGTGTTCCTCTTCATAGTGTTCTCCTTGATAGCTGTGCAGGGGCTCCACAAAATATTCCCCTTCTGGAGACCTGAAAGTGCCAAGCTGGAGAGAAAATGGATAGCAGTTAGTCTTCATCCATCCATCCATTTTCTGTAAATACTCATTCCTTTTCAGCAACAACATATGCAAGCATGTGGAGAACTTGCAAAATCTACAAAGACTGGACCAAGGGGAATATCTAGTTCAAAAATATTTTTGCAAGTCAGTGAGCCGCCGTACCTCTCTAATGCAATGTATGTTTTCCTTCAAAATATTTATAGCAAACAGTGGAATGTGGCTCATTTACTATTAATCAGAAAATAAGCAATGCCAAGACCTGAGGACTTTCATAAAAAAGGTCAAATAAGCGAATTTGCATGCATGTAAGAATGGTCCAAAAACAGGAGGAAACGTATAATAATGAGAGCTGTGATGCCTATCAGGAGAACACTAAGACCATGTGTTCTTTGCAAGCATGCTGAAAGCCTTGTTATATGTATTTCACATGACATGTTTGGTGTGACTTTCTGACTTGGAGGTCTATGATGTCCCAGATAAGGCACAGGCCAAGCAAAGCACACTTCAATTGTTGCTCATTGGATGTGGAGAATCATCATGGCAGCCCAGCAGGCAGATACATGTTTGACACAAGTCATATTTATTGTCGCTGATAACAGACCTCATTCGCAGATACCATTTTAACATGAGATAGTAGGGTAAACACAGGTGTTATGAATGATACTAATTAAGGTTATGTTCCATTCAGGTCAAACAGAGTCAGAGTCCTACTATTGTGCATGTTGGCGCACTGGAAATGCTTTGCTACACTACATGTAATGGGACCTTAATTAGTATCATTGGTATCACCTTTGTTTATACTACTATTTCATATCAATATGGCTGCCCTGAAAAAGATCTATAGTCTGACAAACTATTATTTAAAAAACGTAATTCTCCTGCATGTGCCAATTTTGCAGCTGGTTGGACTGTTATTCAGTAAGGGGGAACAAAAAGAAGCTTCCTGTACGACACTATTCCTATTTACTGCACTTTGATTGACCTGGGAGCTGGCAAGGCAAAATGGGAATCTCCTGCAAGTTTGCAAGAAAACAGCATCAAATTATTTTAGGATGCACAGAAATAAAATGTGATGGCAGTCAGTGACAGTATTGACTTCCTTTTTAATAAATGTGCCCTCAGAGATCTTGAATAAATAATGAGATATACTCCATAAATGTCAGATCAACTCCCTGAAGCTCTCTGCAGAGCAGAACATTCACAGCATTTTTAAAAAAATTTGATTTATCATTTGGGAATAAATTGACCCCTTACTCATGTCTGTCACCTTGCTGTGGTTTTTATGGATAAACTCAGAGTGCACTTTTGCTCCACTTCCAAAACTCATGCTTCAGCAAGCCTGGGAGTGGGACCAATTTGTGATGACGTCAGTACCACCCGTACTCCCGCTGAACTAGCGTGCGTAAAGACGTCACCGACAACCGGGAGAACAGAGAGAGGCATGGAAGTAAGATTTAGGGTAGAGTGTTCATTAAACTTGACTATAGGAAATGAACTTGGAACTCTCTCCAGTCAGAATAGCACAGTTCACTGTTTTCAAAGTTATTCAGTCTCTGAAAGCACCTTACAACAGGATCCTACTACAAATAAAAGCTCTGACAAGTCTCAGTTAATTTTCTTAAATTGTTTTCAAAATCAGCTTCAGTTGTCTTAATTGTGACCAAAACATATACAAAACTTTTTATTCTGTTTTGGGATAAGCGCAGTTTTGTGTTATTTTCTAAAAACAAACATGTTTAGAAAAGCATTTTTTTCTGATTAAGTTTGATATTTACGCGATCAATACAAAAAAGCAGGTTGCGCGCAAAGTTTGCGCAAAAGTTAAAAATTGTTTTTGTGTTTTTTTTTGTAAGGCAATGGTGAGGCAGCTTTTCAAGTCTTGTATAAGCAATAATGGCCCCTAAACACCCCTGGTGGAAAAGTAAAACACTCGGTCGTAAAATCATCACATGCACGGCAAGTCTAACCGTGCGTAAAAACTCACCAGTCCGGAGCACAAACTGATGACCGCGGCATGTTCTGCTTGTGCATTTACATGTCCCTTATAGAAGCAGTGCCTTAACTCCGTGTCCTCCTCATCCTCCTCCTCTACCTCCCCATCTGCTGCAAAATCCGTTATGTTATCTCCTCGGGGTACTCCAAGTACTGTCACAGTGTAGAGAGGTGCGATAAATCCAGAATCCAGCGTAAGGTTGAGGTGATAATTCTGTCCGAAAGCAGATATCCTGTAGTGGATATTTGGCGAGGCCCAGTGATCCGTAGTGTTGCCGGTGCTCTCGTCCAAACTTCGCCTTTTCCTCTTGAAGTGCACGCTGGTTGGAAACTTGTCACCGGCTTCATTCACTCGCACCGGTGTTACAATCTCATAAGCGCCGATCTCCTCTTTTACTGGGGAATAAAGGCAGAAGAATAACAATGCAATTAAGGGTTAAGTAGCAGCCCAATAGCACCACTGCAAATCAAAGAGTCCAGATGTGTTAATCGATAGATTATTGTTTACATATCACTTCTTTTTTCGTGGAAAAGCAGATGATTTACAACATTGCAAGGAAATGATAACCAGCCACTGAACTTTAGGCACTAGAAAGCGCTGCAGCTCATGTGCTTGGCTGAATTCAAAACTCATTCATTCTCTGCCCCCCCGTGTTAGAGAATATGTCCATGCGGGATAAACGCGGGGGTTGTCAGATCAGTATACTTTACCTGTGCTTGAATTCAAAAGCAATGTCCCCGTAGATGCGACTACATTCAAGAAATCAGGGAATAGTAGGAACCCCAAGCCCCAGAAGAGCACATGCATGATTGTCCACGTTCAGAGGAGAGCGGCAGCCTGTGTTCCTGTAGTAATACTGTATTCCTCCGGTCACTCCGGGCTTTCCGCCTCCAGTCCGCCTGCCACATCCAATTTTATTATCCTCGACTCTTGGGTAGATGGTCTCTGGCCGGTGAAGTACACTGCTGGGACGTGAGCGCTTCGCGGATTCCCAGGCGAACATGCATACTGCAGAGAGGGGTGGGCTGCTCACACAGTCAACTGCGATGGGCTCCACTGCAAGCCTGTGCACCAGCTTTCTATCCAGCTAGGGGCGGGATCAGCAAGGCAAGGTACACTGGTGCTACAGTGAAGCCACTCCCGATATATACTGTGGTGACCAGAGTGGCCACACATGTCCACTCTGGATGATGGGAAATGATCACTGAATGGGTGTGTTTGGGCTGTGATTTTCAGTTCTAGGTTAATATCAATCTATACAGAGTCCATATTCAGGGACCCCAGTCACCATAAAATTCCCCAATTAAGTGACTTCAGTCAGTACGTGGTGAATAGATTGATGGGGTGATTCAATTGTTAATTTTCATAGTTATACACATTGACATACTCTACTATTAAAAGTTTTGGGTCTGGCTGGGCAATTTGGCTTGTAAATAATATTGATTTTTTTTAGGTTATTTGCTACATACAACATATATATACAGATTTTCTCGAAACTAACGTATATTTTCAAATAGTGCAATATAATGATAATCTTACAGAATATGATGCATTGCTATTGATTAAACCAGTGATCTTAACACATTTTCATGCCAAGATCCCTAATCTGACACAAACAGACCCTCATTTGATAAGAATTTTTGCTTTTAAATGTTTTATTACAGATGGTACAATGTGTCCTCTGTAATACATAGTGCTTTGGAAGACAATTCTGGTTTTGTCTCAAATCTGTTGCTGTTTGGGTCTTAGTTATGCTTAAGGTTAAGGTTCTAATGTTAAAATTGCTTTGATTGTTATATAATCATTACTTCTGAAGCATCTGAACTATAGTTTAGTTATAGATGACATTAAGGCTGGGGAGCCCTGGAACCTTCTAATGGACCCCTTGGGGCCCCCAGACCCTCATTTGAGAACTAGGTTAAACTATCCAACAGATGGGGCTGGGCAAAATGAACAAAATCAAATATCCCAATATTTTTTACCAAATACCTCAATACTGATATTGTAACAATATTTTAGAGATGATTTGGTGCTTTCAAAAAACATGAACACAATACGATTTTTGATAAATAATCATCACTAATGTGGATATAATGACTAAGTGGGTAAAGGCAAATCATAGAACAGCTAGAACAGGAAAGTTCAGAAAATTTCACTTTACTGTAATATAGCCTTTAAAACCAGGAAAAGACAACACTTGTACCATATCACGATTAGGAGTGTCATGATTGTTCGAATCTCCCATCTGATTTGACTTTCAATTTTAAGGTAGCAATTCTATTTGATTTATCATTTTCAACATTTCTTTTAGCACTGACAGCTATGCAATTGTTATACTATTGAGTCTTGATTTGTGAAGATCTACAGATCATTAGTTTTATGCCCTGACAACTGTCATTTACATTTTCAAATTATTCTTTCAAAAGATAGTCTGTATGGCATCAAGTGTGATATAATGGCTGAGAAGCTGTGCTGCGTCATCTCTGCGTCAAGTGTTGTTTTTTTCCTTTGGACATGTGCCAAACTCCACAAGTAGGTGATGGTGGAGAGAAAGAAAAAAATACTGACACAATCACAGGTTCCATCTTTGATTTTGATTGAAATTGAAAGTTTATTTCAATTGATTTTTGATTTCATATTGAAATTGTGACACCTCTAATCAAAGTATATTGATATCTAAAATGTAAGACAATACTGTATCTAGTCTCATATCACAGTATAGATATGGACTAACATTGACATATTGCCCAGCCCTAGTTTTGGGTTAATCAGGTTTTAGAGGGGTGGGCAGCTGCACAGTGTGCAGAACACATCGGTGACCATGACAGTGAGGTGGGGCCCATATAGGAAATGCCTGCCCTGGGGCCACAAGCGAGATAATCTGGGCATGGCTGTATACTTAGAAGTTCATGGGATCACAGAGTGACAAAATGCAAACTGGCAAGCAGCTAGGCCATATACAGTAGTGATCTGAGGTCTTAAGTAGGTGCTGGAAAAGGTATTGTGAAGGGATAATGGTAATGGTTTTATGAGCTATAGTCTCTCCTCAGCAGAACAATACTACAGGCTGTATAGAAGCCTTTGTAGGTGCCTTTGTTATGTGGAGGATCAAAGAGAGGGCTATCCAGTCTGTCTCCTGCTCCATTCATACAAACCTCCCCCCATACACATACATACTGAGCTATACAGAACATACAACTTGTTCTGCTAACTTTTCTTACTTATTTCATAATAGCTTTAATTAGCTTATTACAGGTATGTTGGTATCACTGTATATGTCAGCTGATAGGTAGCAGGACAGAAATGGCAAGGTTTTGGGTAGTTTAGAAATAGTGTAGCAGTGGCCTGGTTGCTCAGCTCCTAGCGCATTTGCCCATGTACGGAGGCTGTGAGTTCTCACCT
Organism: Lutjanus campechanus; assembly: GCA_027495735.1. Classification (NCBI taxonomy): domain Eukaryota; kingdom Metazoa; phylum Chordata; class Actinopteri; order Lutjaniformes; family Lutjanidae; genus Lutjanus; species Lutjanus campechanus. Next base: position 6,443 of record JAJHUR010089444.1, read on the forward strand.
ATAGCCCTTTCCTGTATGTCATTCCTGCATTGTCTTTCCCCCTTTCCTGTCATATCATCAGCTATGCTGTATGTAAAAAGAAACAGTGTCGGTGTCACCATTAGACCAAAGACCGGTATTATTTTTCAACTGCAAAAGGTCCCCCTCAATACACACGGTGGGGATAGTTAATAAAAATTAAATGTTACTGTTATGTATTTGTGAAATAAAAGCAACTATCGATCACTTTTTAAAAATTGTTACTAATTCTATCTGACAAGGCCTTAGGACTTATGTCCTAGTTTAACGCAGCAGACAATTTGACTTGTCAGAGCAGGAAAAGCATAGGTGCAACTAACACTTAACAATGGCTCTCTTCTAATAGTAAGCCAGGGTAGTGAGTTAGCATGCACAATACCTGGAAACTGGAACTGACACACATTTTGACACTCATTGAATCAATTAATGTGATTAATTACACCTGTGCTTTTCCTGCTAATGACATGTTAGCTCAGACATAAAATACCCTCATTATACTGTATGAACCCTACCTTTTCAACACCTGCTTCTATGAAATAAAAATTACAATAAATTCAACACTGTAGGACAATACATCATATTTTATGTCGTGTAAATCTATTGTTAAAAGCTATGGTAAAGATATGATCAATAGATCTTTTTCATGGCAGCCAAGCCATATTGATATGAAATAGTAGAGTAAAGTCAGGTGTTACCAACCATACTAATTAAGGTCCCGTTCAGTGTAGAAGAGCCTTTTCAGTGAGCCAAAATGTACAATATTACCTTAATTAGTGTCACTCATAACACCTGTGTTTACTCTGCTATTTCATGTCAAAATGGCTGCAGTGGAAAATGTCTCTTGAGAAAATAACCACCTGAATTAAGGCAATATTTTACACAATTTTTGCGTAAATTCAGCTGTTTGGTGATTACCAAAGACGTCAGGTCAACAATTTTAATTTAATTGCACTAAACCTTTAAGCTAACCCATTTTTCAAACTGGTATCACTAAGTTGATAGCCACCTTCTTGACATTTTACACATCTTGAGCACTCACATTAATTAAAAAATGAGTGTCCAGTAGATTCCTGCCATAAAATTAGGATATTAGGGATGAATATACAAAACATACACCAAGCTTAAGTCCCGCACATTGAATTGGGCTTAGTTAATAATTTTAGGACTGATTTTAGAGGTATTTAACTTAGCTAAAGTTAAATGCTAGATACATACACTGGAGACAAACGGTTAGAAAGTCACTAGCCTAGAAACATTACCGTTATAGACAACATATAACTGGGTTACCTGATAAAGTACAGTCATAACATTACTGTATCCCAGAATACAAACATTTCCATCACTTAACTCTTACAAGAAGAAGAAAATAATAACTCACCACAAGGTAGGCAGTCACAGAGAGGAGGTGGGTAAGTCCTACTGACGTACCAATCGATGTCAAAACAAAGATGGTGCGGGCTTTTTTTTTTTTTTTTTTTTTTCACGCACTATCCGAAACGCTAGTCAGCAGTGTTGGAGTCAGTGCTGCCGCTAGTGGCCGGGAAGTCTACAGCAGTTAAAAAATTTACTCACCAAACACCACTGATGACACAGGTGTGTTTTGGAAAATTAATTTAAGATTGCTGTTGCACCTGGATGAATGAGATAAACCTACACAGGTATCTATAGATCTTTATCACAGCATTTTGAGAAGAAAGCGGTAAGGGTAAACACAGGTGTTACTTATGATTCTAATCAAGGTTCTGTGCCATTCAGGTCAAGCAGAAACAATATGGATGACGTGCTATATTGATATGAAAGGGTAGGGTATACACAGGTGTTATGCTGTGAGAGTCTGCTATAAATGTATCTGAAAATATGAATGAATATAATGTAAACACATTAAGCGCACAGCATGGTAAACACACATGAATACTATCTTAAAGATAAGACTGGACCTGTTCTCAAACTCATTGTTTGACACATGAAGAAAACATTGATTAGTAAAGGTAATCTTGTTCTTAACTTGATGAGAGCAGTAGCCCGTAACAAAAACATATTTCACAATACATAGAGCAAGCAGTATTTAATAAATTAGTGCTATGACACACAATACATCAACCATACCTAATTGTCTTATTATTTATTATTATTAAGGTCATAGTTGTTTTTTAAAAATCATTATATCATTTTTAGAATTGCCTGTGCCAGTTATCTCTAAAAGAGATATTCCTGAAAAGTTAAATTGCATAGAAAATAAATTAAATAGAACTTAACAACTTTTTGTGTATATAAGCATCACCAGCATCTCTGTCCTGAGCTGTACACAACTGGCCCCCATGTCATCACTTCGTCCACTCAGAGCCACATCACTGTAGGCATCTGTGGATGTTTCCCGCCCCACAAGACCTTATGCGGTGATAAACACTAACAGCTGGCACATGACTTTACAGCTCATTTGTTGTGTGCAATCAACACGCACCACCATCAAGGAGACTAACATGGATTTGCAGGTGCATACCTTAAACAAAAGCCTCATATGAAATGCCTGCGGTATCCGAAAATATAAAACAGAACACAATGTTTACCCGCAGGATCCTTCCTGAGCAAAAACAGGCCAAAAAGCTATGTCGCGTCTGTCATTATGGTCATTACATGTGCAGGCTTGTGGTGTTACAAAGAGTCATAATCATTTTTCATAGGGAACATCATTTCAATAAATTTCACACCAACTCTTATAATCACGACTTTTGCTGCTCACAAAACCAACATGAGCAACTAAACATCCATGGGCCACCCCGCATTTTGCACCAGTTAGCACTTATTTTCCAGTATGATGGAACTAATTAGGTATGATCTTAGGAGCCACTGAAATGTTAGCATTTGAGATCAGTGGTTATGATGAATTACACACTCTTGAGGTTCTCAAAATAGCCCACGCAATCACTTATAAAGAACTTCCAAATCCGAACTTATGGTTAAGAAAGTTTTTGTTTTTTCCTTTTTCGCTAATTATGTCTTTCTAAAAATCCATGTGCTAAAATGGCATCATTATGCTTAATTCATGAGTGTCTCAGGAATGAATGATTCAGGAAGACAATACCCAACTCGTGTAAACAAACAGCTGGTGCTGTGTATGCAAGGGTGGAAGCATCTAATTACAAATACTCTAATCACTGTAATTAAGTCGTTTTTGGGGGTACTTGTGCTTTTATAAGTATATTTTTTCCAAGTCTAATTTGACTTGTATGTATGCATTACACTATATAATCTACTTTTAAAATCATAAACGAGTGCACTTTCAATTAATATCCAAACCTTTCATCTGTATTTTTGTAGCCCTGAAGTTATCTGACTGAAAAGGGACTACCAAAAAACATATGAACGAAAAAACCCCAAAATGCTGCAGCAGGCATTTTGAGAGATGAGCATGACCACAGAACAGGAGTTCAGAGTAATTCCGACTGAAATTCTGAAGAAACAGAAACCTCCCTGATTGAGTGCCACTACTGATAATGTATTAAACATCAGTGATTAAAAAGTACATAATACTATGAATAGTTTTTGAGAATAATAATAATTATTGTACTTAGGTCTTTTTTTGAAGAGTGGTAGTTTTTTTTTTTTGTAATTGAGAAATAGTTTAGTCATGTAAATGTATGTGAACTTGAGTATAGATTCTCAGTACTCTCTGCAGTCACCCCAGCACTGCTGAAAAAGGAAAAAGCGGGAGGATACAAAAAGACAACCACCCACCCCAGCGTGTTCACTCTGCTGCTGTCTGGCAAGAGATACAGAAGTATCCACTGCTGTACCACCAGACTTAAGAACAGCTTCTTTCCTGAGGCTGTGAGACTCCTCAATTCATCCTCTGCACTCCATTATAAATAAAAATGTATTTTTATGACTTATAATTTATTCAAGGATTGAAAAAGGGGGAAACAGTGAATTTGGGGAGGATCCATGCCTGTGTTTGCCTTAGGCCCCAAAATGACTTAACCCCCCTGTGCACAGGAGCTACTTTTCTTCCAATGGTCTTCTTGTTATTAGAAAATTCTCCCTCAGGGTGCAATCTAAAACATCAGCATGGGCAGCTGTAGGTCACATACCCCTTTAAATACAACCTTTCATTCACAATTAGTCCCTTTTCCCAGAACTCTCTATAAAACATTTTTACAACACAGGGGTCACAGACAAGTAAAAACAGTTGGAAAAAAATGGCCTTACACAGTGTTTTGATGTGCAGCGACTACAACTTTAAGTAGACCATTAACTCTTTAATGTGTTGTCATAGTCACTGTATAGTTGTTAGAGACAACCTTTATTTCAGAGTACAAATAACTGTTCCAGGTTTCTCAATGAACGGCCATTTGACTTCATGAAGTCAGTGCCAACATGTGGCAAAGAGAAGACTTTAAAGAGGGACTCCTCCTCCACCTTTAACTGCTTCAGTGAACTGACGTTTTTCCATGCTTCTCAATGGAGCAGTCACTACAGCTGTGGGTGTGTGCATATGTGTGTGTGTGTGTGTTCTCAGTGGATGGTCATTGAGGTCATCAGAGTCACCCTTCCTGAGTTGTGCGCAGGCAGCATCATTCAGAGCGGCTATCAGCAGAGTAAACTTCACTTCCCCTCCAGATCAGATAATGGGCCGATAGGGAGCGGAAAGCTTGAATGAAGTAGCCAAGCCTGGCCTGGGATTTCAAAGAGATACACTTTAATTGTGGAGCTTTCAAACTCTCGTTCTACTCTGTTTCTCCCTCAGCCCCCGCCCTGGCAGACTTTCCTGGCCTAGTGAACTTGTCTTCATTACAAAGCAATATCCATGTGTAGTCAATTGGAAAGTGAGTTGTATAACGTACAGACCATTTAGCCACATGAAGTCAGCTGTGTTGTGGCGTTGTACATCACACGATGAAGAGTAAATGATGGACAATATGAGAGGAAAATTAAATGTTCATTGAAGTGGAAAACAAAAGTAATATGTAATTGAAACAATAAGTTGCATTTTAATCACAGAAAAGCAACAACAGAGGGCATTTTTTTCATTCTGTGGTCTACAGCTGCGGTTAGCGTCTCTGCTGTGAGGTTGTACTTATAGGCACAGCTGTGCTTTGAGCTAAATACTAACATCAGTGACAATGATAATGCTAACAGGCTGATGTCTGGCAGGTTAAATGTTTGCCATGTTTGCAATCTTAGTATCAGTGTGTTGTCATACGAACATTTGTTAGTAAGCACTAAACCATAGACTGTATTAAAAAGTGGATGTAGCCTGTGTGTGGTGGCTCTAGCCGTTGCCATCTTGTTAGTGCCTGACTCTAGCTAACTCCCGGCTAATGCAAAAATGGGCAGTGGGATGGAGAATGAGTGGAGCAGCGGTATTCAAATGAAACAGCTATCTAGCGGCTAGCCATCTGTAACAGCACCAAGCTGTCATTGGCTAGACCCCTAACTATGAATAACTTTAAGCTTTACTATAATTTAAATGGCATGGAGAAATTGGGGGAATTATTTTGAGAGACCAAAACTGTTATTGTGCCAGGCTGCATGATTTCTGCTGCAAAGTCGGCCATTTTGATAGCAGCCATTTGAGGAACTGCCGTTTTTGGGACTTCTATATTGGCTTGATTTTTCAGTATACGTTGTTTGCACTAAAGTAGCACTAAGTATAGCTGAGGCGGTTGGGAATGTCACAGCTTTGCAGGTTTGTGATCATTTAAAGAAAGTATTGGACAAATGTAAACTTTGACCTGAATTTATTACAATGCATACTGAGGGGGACATGGAGTTTTGCAGCCCATACCAATTTAGCAAGACATTTCAAAGAAAACCACAAATGTCAACCTCATAGCCACGCTAGAGGAAAGGTCAGAGGATCATCAAAGTTAATGGTCCTTTGGGGACCGTGAATGTCTCTACAAAATATCTTGGGAATCCATCCAGTAGTTGTTGAGATATTTAAGTCTAGACTAAAGCAGTGGACTGACAACACACAATATGTTTTTTTGTGTGTGTGTGTGCAATTATCCAGTGCCATTACATGTATTCATGATTGTCCTGTGAATGTCCTACTAGTACCTTGTGCGACCCATTGTCCATGTGTCCTACACACCGTGTGTATTGCAATACATGTGTGATTATCTTGTACAATTATCTGTATAAGTGAATGGTGTAAATTATGTACACAACTTATTTTTATTTTATTTTCGATTTGATTTGTATTTTTATTGATCACTTGCTCTTTTTCTACCTCTGCATTTTACTCTTGAGCTGCTGTAACATGTAAATTTCCCCAGCGTGGGATCAATAAAGCTTTCCTTATCTCATCTGACAGACCGACACTGAGGCAAAAAGAGAAACTGACACATTATGTATACTGTAACACTGCTACTTTCAGGGGAGCCTTAATTTTCGGGTGGGAGGGTACTGTGCACATGCAAGCACATAGATGAATGAGCCAGCTTATGTCCAAAAGCACACTATCAGTAGATTTCAATTCAGACAGAGCCAGAGATAACAAGGAAACAGAGAAATTATTCCCTGTTGCAATGATTTTCAAAAAAGCCTTTCCACCAAGAAACAATGAAAAAGCTGAACAGTGGTAACTAATACTTGTTGACTTTGACTTTGACTTGACTGGTTAGCCAGAGGACATTCACTCTAAAGACAATGTGTGGTGTGAAATGTGCATTCAGTGCACCATCCTGCATGGACTGCCCCAACAGGACTGGCTAGCATTGTGTTTATTCTTTTAGGCATATCTGAAATTGTTACGCACAAATAAGCATGCATGTTGACAAGTGCTTTATTATCATACAACTACTTTTTTTTCAGCCAGGCACCTAAACCTTCAGGAAAATATAAATTTATACAGAAAAAAAAAACAGAACAAAACAAAATTACTACATTTCAGCGCTTCCCCTAAAATTAATAATTGAAGCTTTCTAGGGAGCTCATCTGTCTTTCAGGGGAGCTGAGCTCCTCTTTGCTCCATCATATTTCAAACCCTCTGTAACTCTGTCATTTATTATTCATAGTTTTGTGAAAAAGCAACCTAAATGTATGTCAACACAGATGACACAGCCTCTTGCATAGTTTCTTGCAAGAGGCTTGGCTAAATCTTATGCAATCTTGAGTGATTTTATGGGCACCGTCAACTTTCATTTCTAATTCCTGAAAAGGAAAAACCTGTCTCTCACAATTACCTCGGAGCATTTGTTCTCTGCACAGCAGCACAAGTTAAATGGTTGAGCTGTCTGCATTTTTGGGAGAATCATTTTCAGTTGTTCCCTGATATGTTGCAAGAAACTCTGTGCGTCTGTGTGTGCTTCTACACATAATACATGTCATTGTAAGGAGTGAGTCCTGCAGCAAATGTTTCCCTGGGAGACAAAGCATGATTTCTGTTGCTGCACACTTATTACGTCTTTCAGCATGGGACCACTTGGACTTCCAGCAGTAATTGTGTAAACATCCAGAGACACATGGCTTCCTCAGACTTGCAAGTACACACGTACAAGCATACGCAAACACATACAGATGGGCACACATGTTCAGACTTCAAGCTCTGTCACATGCCATCAGTGCTTTAGTTGGAAAGCAGACAGCAGCAGGCGATGAGAGCTTCACCAGGGAGGTAGAGGAGGGGAGGCGATTCCGTAAATGGGCTTTTAGGATGGTCCTGGGCAAGTTTACGTTGGGTGAGAGCTGAGTGAAAACAACGCTCAACATTTGAAGTGCAATTAGGGCTTTGGAGGGGCTTTCACAGACCACAAGATAGGGGGGCTGGACTCTGCCCAAGTAGTACAGCAGCTGTCAGCAGGTCCATCCAAAATCAGAATGCTTCCCAGATTCTCTGGCTCTCTGTGGAATGGCAACAATAGACTTCATGCCAGAGACCAAATTAATCTGACCCCAGATTGAAGAGAGGGGGAGAAACAAGTCATCAGAGGTGTAGTGTGGTGTAGCATGGATACCAGTGTGACATAATACACTCAACACTTTTGTTTTTGCTCCCATTTTTCATGAGTTGAAGAGAAAGATCTAAGACTTCTTCTGTGCAAACAAGATGGGAATTTCTCTCCAACTTTTTTCACAGATTTATTGAAATCTCTGACTGTGAGCACTTTGCCAAGATAATCATAGCATAGCAGAGATTCTGATTAAACAGCATGATTGTTTGCATGATTGTGGTCACAATATAGGATCACTCTAAAATGTGCAGTTTTGTCATGATTTTTTTTTCCCCCAGGAGGGCACAGTCATGACGATCTTACTGCCACTGATTGGCTTACCCTGATATTCTTACCCTACCCCCATGTGCTGGGTCATGACTTTGCCCCCCTGGTCAAAATAAAAGGCCACGCTTGTGCAGTTTGATCTTTAAAAAAGATATTTATTAGGAGGGCAAAGTCATGACCTGCCTTACACTGCCTCTGATTGGCTTACCCTGTTCTGAACCAAACCAATTACTCCTTAGGCCTTAACCTAACCAACCCAACCAACTAAGGTAACAAGCACTACCCAATCAGAGGCAGAGTCATGACTTTGCCCTCCTGGGAAAAAAACTGGTATCAATTGCCCTATGTGAAATAGCCATAGTTCAGTGACAAATAAATGTCTGCACATTTTAGAGTGGCCTTTTATTGTGACCAGTCCAAGGCACACCTGTGCAGTAATCATGCTGTTTCATCAACATTTCTGTCACCTGTCAAGTGGATGAATTATCTTGGCAAAGGAGGAGTGCTCGCTAACACAGACTTTCACAAATTTGGGAACAAAGTTTGAAAGAAATAAACATTTTGTGTGCACAAAAGAAGTCCAGATCTTCTACTTCAGCTTATTAAAAAACGAGAGCAAAAACAAAAGTGTTGCATTTATACAGTATTTTTATTGAGTGTATTATGCCACATATCAAGGGAACCCAAACTCAGTGGCCCTGAGTTCCCCAAAGCTCTCAGTGCGTCCAAGAACTCCTTTGTTTACAAAAGACTGGGTTCAATGAGTCATTCTCCCTCCACTGAAACTTAGTGGAGGGCATTTCATAACATGATTATGAGTGCCCTCGGTGGGGTTGGAGGGCACACATGGGGGCATAGCAAGCTGTGGTGTTAGGTGTTTAGTCCACCCCTCCCAGCCTGACTCACAGTGATTATGATATTGTGTAGTAGTGATCTTGTTCTGCAGCGTCCTGATGTCATCAGTTTGCAGTCTTACCCCGGCCCCAGCACGTTCTCCCCCTGTCAGCTCACTTGCCACCCCGTACTTAACAAAAGGACAGCATGATGACCTAATCACTCTCAGCTGCAAGTGAAAGTGGGGGGAAAAAAGATGTCGTGACACCCTTTAACCACCTGACTTTTTGTATGGACACAGCACAGCTGGAGTGACGAATTGAGCGTAGAACAAAAGAGGGGAATGAGGGGCTGTACGGGGAGGAGTGAGATTATCACTTCTCCTCTTCTGAAAACACAAAATTCCTCATTGAATACGACAGGCATGATCCTCGAGAGTTCTTTCTCTCCAGCTGTTTCATGCAGCACCAAACAGACATGTTTAATAAGGGTAAGGGCAGTATAGGCTTACTCACATATGAGGACCCACATGTTAATCCAAAGCACATGTGTTTTTCCTCCCATGTATTGGTTTGCATGCACGAACATGTGAAATTTCCCATGCATGTGAAAGTGACATCTCTTTGTACATCATTAAAACAATATTTCGGATTATTTGTTACAGGGTTGTATGTGGTGTTCATCAATAGACTGTATTACTTGCATTACCAAGTAGATGCCAGGTTGCATGCCCCCAGTTAGGAGGTCCATCTAAAAAAAAGAATCAATATCAGCTTAATATTGTGAATATTTTCACCGCCTTATTTTGCCATCAGACTGCTGAAACTGCTGTTATATAAAGTACATATCGCTGTCTCCAAACCAGCCAACCTCCATGAGCATAATTAGTCCTTTTACTTCGCAGAATACAGGACTTGCTAGTCCACCACTGCCTTGATCTGTCAGTTTGTTTGTGTTACTGAGTGACTTTAGTGTTTTAAAAGGATAGTCACATAATTAAACTAATAGATCAAGGCAGCGGTAGACAAGCAGCTCCCACGTACTGTAAAGTGAAATTACTGATGTCGCCTATGGAGTTTGGCTGGGTTGGAGAGAGCGATATTTGGCTTTTGTAACTGTTCTTTACAGTTGGAAATGGCTCTCTGATGTCAAAGTAAAGCAATGAAAATATTCTAAATATAGCATGCACTTTAAATGATATTGATTTTTACTTTTAGGTAGACACTGACAAGTGGCTAAAACACCTCTTGTTGTTGACCCCATCGACAGCAGTTCATTGCTCAGCTTCCATATACTTGCCTACTCCTCTATCTAAAAGTACCACATACAACCCCACTTCCGAACTATCCCTTTAAGTCATCACATGAGATATTGAAAATTCAAAAAGGCAGGTGGTGAAAGAAACATTTCATCTGTGATTTTTTTCCCCATGCAATCCTTGATCTGAAAGCTATATACACCGTACCACAGTTTTAGTCACAGCACTGGGATCTTTACATCCTCAGCTCACACATCACTGTACAGTAAAGTCTGTTTCCCCTCTCCCCTTTGTCATATTGGATATGGTTTAGTGTTCTGGGTCAAGGACTCTATTTTGTGGCTGTCAGGGCTTGTAAGAATAGGCTGGCTCGGGTCCTGCTGGCAGGGCCACTGTGTAAATGGGTCGTCTGGGACCAAGAGGAGCCAGCGAGCTCACCATAGCTGACAGGCGCACAGCAGTGTGCACCAGGTCCCCAGCTGGATGTGAGGGGGAAATCTTTACCACAAGGAAGGCCTGCAATAACAAGATGTTTAAAATGGAAAAAGGCAATAATGTGTGTTTTTATTGTCCCATAAGACAATCACTGTCTTCGGCCACAGACAGAAATCTTGAATAATAGAGTGGGCTGTGGTATAACTGAGATGTATACATCTTATTTTAACTAATGTTGAGGTTATTAATGCTCTGCAACTCCAACAATTGACCCTCCCTATTTTCTACTTCCACTGCACAGTACGCCAGTATAAATATCTCACAGCGCAATGCAGGAGTGATGACAACAACAACAACAACAACATTACAGACAAGGTGGACAGCAACCATGGCAGCTTGGTGTAACATCAGAAATGCTTCAATCTAAATGCTGGATAAGTTTCACTCTGTTAGATGTAATAATTTTTTTAAATTAGTTTGTAAAGGTTACCATGATTATGTGTCTCCAACTGGCAATAAGGTTTTTAATGATAGTAGCTCTGAATGTTATTGTTATTTATATTGGGTATATAGTGCATAGTATATTATTTCAGTTGCAGCCATAGTCACATCTTAAATTAGATTAAGTTAGCTAATTAGCTAATGCTAGCTAACTAGCTAGCTAATCTACATGGCTCATTAGCTAGCTAATTAGGCTACATCTGATAGCTAACGTTATCAAAGCACTAGCTAATCAGCCAGGTAATTTGCATCAATTGTAAAGTATTCTTCCTCCTTGTTAGCTATAAAATTTGCTGGCATTTTACAAACATTAGCAACATTATCATCGCCTTTTACTATTCTTCAAAATGTGGTTTTCTTTTGAAATATAATCTGAGCATATAGCAGGAAACAGGAAAGAAGAAAGCTGACCGAGGTTCTGCTGGGTATGAAGCTTGCTCAACTGTTATTGGAGCACAGAGCAAAAATGGGCGGGACTCAGGAAAGGTCAACTGACTCCACAAGTGTCACCTGGAATATTTCCATCACTATTAAGAGAAGCCAAACAGAGGGTCTGTTTCACTGGTCTGAGTTCATTGTCTGTCTCAGTATAATCTTACAGAAGCCATTTAGGATTATCACTTGACAAAGAAATTATTTTTCACCAAATCTGATTTAATGATTAAATAATCGTATTATGGTTTTAACACAGCAGGGTGAATGGCACCAAGTAATGACTGTGACGCCTTTGACTGACAGCATACAGCATGTGCTGTGGAAAGCCCAAAATACTAACTACAGACAAGAGTTATAGTTAGGATTACAGGTCACAGGGTTACATTACACCATACAGCGGTATAGTACAACAGATATGAATTCAAATTGAAGCATGACTTATTTTGTTCCATATAATGAAAAATTACACCACAAAAGGACATTTTAAAGACCCCATGTGTCATTTTAAATCATCTTTCAAATTAGATTTATGGAGCAAGTTTTTGTTTGTAGCTGAATAAAATAATCCTGGTGAAAAATGGTGCCCTTTACATGTTGCTTCCAGCCAAAAGAACTAGAAACAGATGATCTGTTTTCACAATATGGAGGAACCACATGAATCCTGTTATAAAACAGTGAACAATACAATATGGTGTATGCTATACTGTAATTATGAAATCCAACAAAATGCTCAAAATGCAGATCGTATTTGGAGTATACAACTAGCCAGCTATTCCTTTCAAATGCAGACTATTGTTTACACATGAAAGGAACTAGGAGGTGAGCAATTTCATGTTAGCTTTATCTGGCCTCATCTTATTGACTCCATAAGCAGATGCTCGTGTGAGTCAGCTCCATAATCATTTCAGGCTTTTCACAAACAGAATGTGAAGCACAGCATAGCAGCCAGTAGATCCATGCTTGATTTGCCCTGTAGCTGCACAAAGCAAAAAAACCTTTAAATTAAATTACACCAATCATGGCAACTGATGCTGTGCTCTGAATTTGATACAGCCAGATCGATGCTGAAAATAGGGCTGCAAATACCTGCAAATTGCTCTTGCTTCCAAAATGCACCACAAAAATTTGATTGAAACTATATTTCAGCAAAATATCAAGAAGCAAACTGAGTCTTCTCATTATTTGGCCTTACTTCTCATATACAACTAAAATGGCTTTTACAGTCACAGTTGCCTTATATAAGGTAGTTACTGGGAATATTACTTTTGCATGATTTCTGAGGACCTGTGCTGTATGAAGAATCATTTAGTCTCACAGTGGTTAAGTGACAATTGCTGTGGCTGTGCTTGTCATCACCACATCAAACCATCTGAACATGGCAGGCTGGGAAAATATGAATTTTGATTTGATGGGATGTGGTCTTACTGAAAGTGGGAATGAAACTGGCAGAATATCATTTTGATGAAATTCATAACAGCTTGAACTGTCATATGTTTTTAAATTTGTTTTTCCAACAAACATTTTTCAAAGTCATGACACTGAGTGGCTGTGCCGTATCATTCTATTTGATTTGGAAAATCACTTTATTTCAGAGGAAATAGAGGTCATCAAAATAGCAGATTAATTTCCATGTCTCAACAGCAGGGAGTTACATGAAAGATTTCTCTAAGGAATGGTGAATGTGGCTTGGGTCCTCACTTAAAAAAAAAAAAAGAGAGAGAGAGATTGAGATTTCATCTTCATTTCTCCTTGTTTTCAAATTTTAAGCACATTCCTGATTGAGTTGTGTTACCCAAAAAGCAGCTGTCATCTATGACATGTCCAACAATGTTGAAAGCAGCTTTAAGGCATATTATGCAGGATTTTGCTAAAAACAGAAACAATGTGTAGACTCGTATAAATACAGTATAATCCCATTCAATAATCACCTACGTCTAAAGGAGTGATATGTCGGCTAGTGCGTCGACAGATCCTTCTTGGCTAAAGGACGGGTTGATTTGGTTGTTGGTGACATAGATCTAGAAATGTTTAAGTTTTTAGTCAGAGCTGTTAACGCTGCATTCATGTGCTTGTTGGAAAGTCAGAAAATTCACTCATTATTCTGCTGGGAAATAAATTATAAACAAACCTATAGATGCGGTAGCACTGACTCGTAGAGTCATTAATTTGTGGCTCAAATAACGGTCCCTCTCATTTGTATCCTGTTCATGCTGTTTTCTTGATGAAGATTTGTGCTGAAAATACTGTTCAATACTGAGTGTCTTTCACATTCACTGCTGTTCATGGGCCTTTGCCCATTCAAACCACACTATGCCTCTTCTTCTTGTGTGCATTTCTGCTTTGGAATGGATGGCTTCAGACGTAAAGGAAATATCCCATGTCAGATGGCTAGGATTCCTTTAGATTACATCCCCAGGAAACAGTCATTCCTCAGATAGAAAGTGAGGATTCTTGTCTATGAAGGAAATTGGGTTCTGTAGACAGGATTGCTCTGTTGTAAGTAGAGACATAAGAAGCTATTGATACCAGGGATGGCTCAATACCACTTTTTCATACAGTTTCATGTGTCGAGTATCTGCTGATACTGATAATAATCTGACTCTTATGAACTTGTATGGATGCACTTTGTGTAATCCAGCCATCTAAAACATCATGCTCAAACTGTGAAACAAATATTCTACTGTCATGAATTGTTAGTTGCTTTAACCTCCTGTAAAACACGGGATACATCGGATATGGGAGCGAGGAAGGAAGTTGGTGCACAAGACTAAATGTAATATCAGTCTGCTACATAGTCACATATCATCCATGACTTCTCACAAGCTAAACTGTGATGGCAGCTGAATGGGGTAGGCCTACGCTATTTTAATGTCAGTTATAATGGTGGTACTTTGAAAGCCTAATATTTTCTGAGGTGGAACATGGCATAAAAAGTAAACACTGTGCTAATGGATCATACTGTATTATACTGGACTGGTCTTTTTTTTCCCCTCACAATATCCAATCCAGTGATTTAAGTCAGCATCAGACTGACATTGCCTCTGAGTATTGGATTGGCGCATCCCTATTTGATACATTTAAAAACAAAGGTAGATGGTATTATTTACAATGTTATTATTATTTTACTTTTGGTACTCCACTGCGGCCCGTGTGTCACGATTCTTATTACACGAGACTGCACACACGGGGGAGGCCAAACAAGATCAGCTTTGCTCCCTTTTGCTCTACTCTGCTTTTTGCTGTCCTGTTTTTAACATTTACTCCCACTTGGGTCACCCAGAGGTTCACTTTCGATCCAGTGTAAGCACTGGCGTCTCATAGCTGAGGTCAGATTATCACACGTTAGTCTGAGTTGCCCACGGGACTTAAGTTCTCTCAGTCACACCTCTGCTCAAATGTTAAGATGGTAATTTAACCTGAGTTACAGCACTGCTATAAAATACCTTGTTTTTGTAGTTGAGTAAGAGGGGTCAAGGATCTACTACAGTAAAATCAAATCCAGACATTTTGAAATAGTGTGATTTAGCCTTCGACTTCACACATGAGATACTTGTATTAAACCACTCTATGCGTAGAAAGGCCTCAAAAACAAGCAGAACAAAGCACCTGGCATTTAGGAGGCACGGAGGAGTTTCATAAGTGAGCCAAAATGGTGGAAAAATTAATCACGTCCCACTCTTGTGGCACCTCATTGTTAATCCCATCCTCTCAGGTCAGGGCTGGAAAATGGCTGTACAAGAATGTTTTAATATTACAGGAATGCCAACTTTGACACAAAAACAATGCTTAAAGTTAAAAACAGCATGTGATTCTCCAGAGTTTGAAGAGGCAGAAAGCTGCATTGTTGCTTGTGTAGGAGGAGCATGGCTCTGTTTTTGACATCAGACAGTAAAAGAGTAGCCATTTCACTATGTTATGACCCCTCCACAGAGACATACCACAATCAACTAATGGTGTTCAAACGTGGGCTGGCTTCTCATCAGTGTGAGTTAAATTTCTGCACAGCTGGGCTTTCATAATGTCTAGCTCAGGGACGGCAACAACTGGACGGGGTTGTTGGCACAACAGGAGTGGCGAGTTTCAGCCTGCACAGTGTAATCTTGATTTCATGAGCAGTGTTTGTGACGCAAACCATATTGACACACAATTTTATGTGAAACACTGTGCGAATGGAGGCATTTCTGACCATTAGATTTACTTGCAGCAGTGGGCTGTTGACAGAGGCCAGTTCACAAGTAAGATCCAATAAATTTAGTAAGTGAAAGAATTACTGTGTTGTCCATCATTAGCATTGTATCTAATATTTATTATTCAGTTGTTTTCATTGAATTTTCTCTCTCTTTGTTATGCAAACATTTAAACACAAAAAATTATGCAGCAATGAATAGCATTTAACACACATACACACACACACACAGTACATTCACAGTTCATTCTATCACATATACACACAATTACACCACTGTAGTGCCACCACTAGATAAATAATAAGAGTAATAATAATACTACAAAATAAATGAATCAAAATAGGATAGGAAAGGGGTTAGGGTTCTTCATTACACTGTAGAGGGGAATTTGTGTTCAAAATAAAGTAGTGGGACGAAGGCTTTGCCTTTTTCCAACTAAAAATAATCATTCATCTAGCCAGTAATATGGAAAAAGCTATAGCCTCTATCTGGCATGACAAGAATTGCATCTCCTCTGGTGCTAGACCAACGATAGACGTCAGAGGGTTGGGGTTGATATCTTTGCTGCATATAAAGGAGACAGTTCTGAATAAGTCAGTCTGGAATATAATGCATTGCATCTAATTAGTTACTGTTGCTACAACTGTTAAGCTTTTTTTTTTCTAGCATGGCACCAAATATGCAGTAAACAATATTATGACAGTTGCCAATTTACTATTCAAATTTCTAGTAATTTTTTTAACAACTGGTCTTTGATTTCAGAAACAAGCTGCTAGCTTATTAATGTTAACAGCTGTAATAGTAGGTCACTGTGTAAGTGCACATGTACAGGCATGAGACATATACATCACATAAATAGAGTGATGTGAAGTGATAAAGTAAAGTAAAGTAAAGTAAAGTAAGGAATTGTAAATGATATGCACATGCAAGCCTTGTGTTACGTGATGCAGAGGTTGGGGCAGAGTGTAGGGGGTATAAAAAAAGCGACTCTTTCGGGCATATAAATTAGTGAACGACTTCAGTCAGTTTGTCAAATCCATGATAAAGATCACCAGTGACATTTGCCATTACCTTCAACCTCTCTTCTTCTTCTACCCCCATCACAAGATGACGAGACAAAAAGATGGGGTTTCACTGATGACAAAGACTACGTCAAATGAGGGCTCTGAAGAAATCAGCACTGTTGAACAGATGAACAAAACCCTTAAGATGATGCCAAAAAATGCTTAAATTACAGTGGATTCATCACGGCCTCTATTGCCACATGCTATCAACATTTTAAAGGCAACCACATGTTGAGGAGTTGGTCAAAGCCAGATGCAGCATGATTGTCTAAATCATTGTTAGTCTTCATTTTGCTAAACAGGCCTTGTTGTAAAACGCTAAAAGATATGTACAAAGAATTTCTTAAAGACGTTAATGGTTAATTCTCCTGACAGTGCCCTTGACCAAGGTACTGGTTTAGAGCTGGAGTTGATCCCAGGGTGCTGCACAGTGGCTGCCCACTGCTGAGATCACTCAGGGTGGCTTAAATGTGTAGAACAAATTTCTCTGCAGGGATCTTTTTTAAAAATCATTCAAATATGGCTGTGTAGTTAATAATGTGTTTCTGTGGTTTGACAAACTCAGAAGACACATTAATTTTTGCTTCACAAGATCTTTACAATAGAAGAGATTCTTTGAAAAAAAAAGAAAAAAAAAGAAAGTGGGCTGTGAGACCATTGTTCTGGTGAAATGGTTGGCTTGGCCCAACAAGTTTAACTCTTGGATTTCAGAAAAAGACATATGCAAGAACTGAACGGTGTATTGACCATTCTGTATCATACTGGATAGGCTTTAGGATGAATGAAAAAGATGACAGCTTTTCTGTGACACTGCTAAGAAGTGTGTCTTTATCTGTGTACCTTCAAAAAAATAAGGAAGATCAAATATCACAAAGCCTCTATGAACCATATTAGGTGGGGTTGATTGAGATACAGTATGCACAAGGTTAGAAAACCATCACACACTCTGATTCTTATGTGCAGTAGCTGATTTTAAAACACCAAAGAGGGAAGTTGTTTATTTGCCATGGGGTTTCTGTGACAGCATACAAAGAAATTGTTTAAATTGAATGCAATGGTTGTCAAAAAGGTGAAATTAATATGACAATATCAGAAACTGTGTTGATGTTACAGGTGAGGCGATTGCTCCCCTGGTGCCTCCATGTTTGAAAAAACACAAATGTGCCCTCTTAGATGTCCCTATGATCAATAAAACATGATAAAATGTATCCTATTTTCCCCTCTAGTGGAAAAATATAGTAAAGTGCCCTCTAAAATGCTCTTCTCCTGGACAAAACACATTGCAATGCCATATAGGCTCCCCTACATACATACATACATAGCTACTAAAATTATTTTCCCTCTATACGCCTTGTGTTTTCAGTACAGAGTTATAGTACTTGTTGTACAATAAAACAGTCTTAATCTAAACCATGAATTGAAACTGTGTCACCTTCAATGCATAACAGTTTTCACCACACTGGTGTCCCACTGCTTACAGGTGTTTTTTTTTGTTTTGTTTTTTTTATAGTCCACCACTGGTCTTTGCTAAATGCATAAGGAGAATTCAGAAGGTGTCAGTCCACCTCTGCTTGCATGCCGGGTCAGATATTAGAAGGCCTCTACTGCTGGCAGCATTTGTGTTCAGTGTCACAAGCCAGGACTCTCTCTCTTTCTACAATGCTGACTCATCCCCTTCAGCCAACACGGGTCTGTGTCCTTATCTTTCTTTCTCTGTGGTATGAGGTATAACCTACAACATTTTTCACAGAATTTTACATGGCTACATGATGTAACCCTGTGTGTCAGAGAGCCTTGTCACATCACATTACAGTGCTGTGACCTACATACGCTTGCAGTATGCACATTTAACAGATGCCTGCACAGCTGCTGCATTATAGTACTATATAGTTTTCATGATTGAAGGATGTCATATCATCAATCATATCATTAATCCCACCATCCCACCAATTGAGGGAATTCCAGTCCAATAATAATGAATTCAGTCTTTTTAGAATATCAGCGTCTTTATAATTAGGTGGTAATGGACAAAACTGCTCAGCCGATATCTAAGTCTATCTATAAGATAGTCTCTCCTAGACATACCACATTCTCTCTGCATTGCGACGATTAGCATAGCTTTTTCCTTAGACTCTTAATGAATAGACATATCTATCAACCAAAGAAATCAAATCAGTCAAAACAAATCAAAAAATATATTTTTTTTCAAAGAATTTGCAGGCACAGCTAGAGATGCCTCACACCACTTGAACCTCCGATCAAAACCCCCTGTGAGATCATGTGATGGGTCCTTTGTGCGCGTGTGTGAGTGACCAACTGAGCTGGAGCTTGTCCGCTACTAATCTTCTCTACTGGACCCATCAGCCTAACACATTTTGTGCAATTTTAGATAGTATGCTCAAGGACTCCTGATGGTTGGAGTGATTTACAATTCTTAAAAAAAATCTGACCCCTCACTTCTCTTAACTGGTCTATATGTGGCACAATTCATCACCGACTGCCAGGCTAAAAACAATGCTTACACAGTCTGGCTTTTGGTATGGCTCATCCATGGAAAAGTTTTGTTTTGTCTTAAACCAGAGCATCTGTAGATTAATTTGTGACCCAATTTGTTAAGATCCATTACATTTAGACACAATACAAGATAATAATTTTAAAAAATCCCTGCCATCTTGATTGAACCTCATTGACCGCTGATATTATGTTGTTGCCATGTTTCTGCGCAGTTGCCATCAGAGCCGGTCTTGACCTCAATGGGCTCTGAGCAAAATTCTGCTAAGGGGCCCTCTTAACACAGGTGTGACCGAGTGACAATGGCAATGTAAACCACTGCCATTGCCATACAGTCAGACCTGACACCCATTTGCTCCTGCTACAATCCTCCCTGACAGAGAACACTTGAAACAGGCCTGAAACCAAGGTCCAAATAATCAGACAGAAGATCAGGCAGGTACAGGTGACAGGGTTCCAGATAAAAGCTGTGGCATGGAAAAAAAAAACAAAAAACAAGCAACACAGGGCAATCTGGCAGGGAGTGAGTATAAAAGGCTGGTTAAATACTGCAGGGCTAATGAGGGAGAGTGGAAACAGGTGAGTACGGAAGGTCAGGTAACTGCAGGGCTGATGGGAGAAGTGGGAACATGTGGGTAACCAGTGGAGAGGTGGGAAAGGTCGAGGGCATCTAGTGGACAGATGGAAAATGGCAATGAAAGGGACAAAACGACAGATTGTGATAGGGGCCTTTTGCAGGAGGTACACCCTTACGAGTTTTGCAGCACACAGTTCATTTTGATTAAGCTTTGTGCTAAAAGTTTAATAAGAGTATTATTCTCTAAAACTGATCAGATTGTATGTGGGCGAGTGGTAAAAATATGTGAGATGGTAATTGGCCGTCAATCAGACTCTTCTCCCATCGCTTTTCACTGTGTGCTCCAATAACAGTTGAGCAATCTTCTTACCCAGCGGGACCTTGGCCAACTTACTCCTTTCCTGCTCCTGTAAGCTAGCTAATATTAAGCAAAATGCTAGATAACTAGCTAGGAAATCTATATGACTCATTACCTAGCTAGCTGCATCAATTGTTAGGTAGCTAGTTACATCTGAAAGCCAATGTCAGGTTGGGAAATACACTTTTTAAAATGTGACTGGCAGATAATGTTCAAATTTGCCAGCCAGTCAGTGGTAAATCATTATTTTGTCTAAAATCTACAGAGGTTCCTCACCAGCAATTGGAGAACAGAGAAAAAAGGGGTGGGACTTAGGACGGTTCAGTTGTGATGTTTCAGAGGCGTATATTTGATGATTGTTCTAGATATGTTTACATCTGGTATTATGTATGTACTTCTCTTGTGCCTTTCTATAGAGGTGGTCCATCAAACAAATTTACACAACAGACATTTTTTGTCAGTATTTTTTGTTATCCCTATTCCTAATAGCAGAGGGAGGCTCAGTAGTACTCAGAGTGTATTTCCGTCTCCTTCACATGTCAGATTCTGCTCTACTCTCCTCTTACTTGCCTGCAGTCTGTTGGACATCCTGCTGACACTATTTTAGCCCCTTTCACAAGGGTGTGCTGACCGCAGCCTGCCTTTGTAGTTTGTAAACTAAATGCACAGTAGAGAGGGATCCCTTTTGGGCCCGTGGTTTCCTGAAACAAGCCATCTGCATCTGCTCCACTCTCTACATGGCCTGAGGAAAGAGGACAGGCACAAATAAAGTGGATTCATATACTGTAAGGACCTCAACAAAGAATTCATTCATTTTGTCGTCCTGCTGTGGGCAGAATTACTTCGACCCATAAAACCTTTTTATGGGTTCCACTCATAGCAATTAACATCGCTTTTTGATGTTTTGGAAGGTCCTCTCCCTCGAAATTAAGGTCTATTTTTTCAAAGAGTAAAGACATATGGATGTTAAAGGTCAGCTCTCAGGTTTCTTTTCTGTGCTTTCTTGTTTCATCTTTTTTCCTTCCTGCTTTCTGTCCATTTAACCTGTTGACCCATCTTTAGTATCGACATGATGGGGAGTCATGGTAGTCGATTTGGATAGAGGGCGGTGGTGCTGTGGGTATACGAGTGTTTAACCTCAAGGTACGATTATCAAGTGTTTCAGTAACTCACTCGCCGGGATTCTGATGGGCTACAGGACAATAGCCAAGGAGGGTGTTCCTAATCTTCACTTCAGATACGGAGTGTGCTCTGGGAAGTTTCAGAGTGTGAGGAGAAGAGAACAGGAAAGAATAAAAGTGGGAGGAAGAGAGAGAGAGAGGGAGCAAAGGAGAGGAAAAAGGAAAAACAGCGGAAATCCTTTTTGGCAGGACATGTAGCATTTCACTCCGGATGCAACAGAAATCAATTAAAAATGGTGAATTCAAGTCTGCAACATCAATTAGTGAAATGTTTCATGTACTTACCTGGATGGGTGGAGAGCAGATAATGTTTGTGCAGCCAGTGTATTCATGCAATAACTTTATATTTCACCAATAATCTGTTTTTGTTCACATTCTTTGATTTTTGTATTCTTATTTTTGGTAGGGCTGATTTCAGTTGGTATCAATAATTATATTTTTACTATGTTATTGATCATTTTAAGTGACCTGTATTTAATAAAGACTGGGAGAAAAGGCTTGAATTTAACCAGTTTATTTTGAATTGATCGACTTAATTTTATCAAGGCGCACGGGTAATAGTCAAAAAACTCTGCCATATTCGTGAGCTGACCTGTCCTTTGTATGAACAGTTTCCTCACTGTCTGCTCTCATTTTCTCACTCCACGCTGTTTCTGTTGTTGTATCACATGTCACAAGTGAACAACACACTTGTTAAATGATTGGTTGATTGCCTGTCACTTGTAGCACATTCCTTTCTTAAGAGATATGATGGAGCATTTATGAGCCAGGGTGTTTATGTATTTATGTTCTTTCATGGTGGTTTGCCTTTAATGCGTTAAAATGAAAATACTGAACTTTGTATTGAACAATTTTCTTCTTGCTATTGATGAAGTATATTGTCAGTACACATCACTGATGTTTCATTGCCCAGGCCTAATTCTTTGTCTTTGTATATATTTATTTAAATGCCAGGTTTTGTTCCTGGCACCTCAGTAAACTCCTTAAATGATCTTGGTGCTGTATTCCCTGTCTGTCTTGGAGGCTGTGTTCGGCTCCGGTCGGTGGTAGGCTGCTGAGCTCTGTTCCATTGCCCACTAACAGCAGATCAGTTAGCAGAAAGCCTGACCCAGAGTTGAAGCTGAGCAGCCAGAGGACAGCTGGAGGGAAACTAGAGAGCATTTTCTCCATAAAATATGCACCCAAATCAGTGAAAAGACTCATCAAGTTGTATTTTCATACAAGTTGTAAAATTGGGCTTTTGTACAGTCATGTAAATCAGTGAGTCCTGGCCCCCAGCTCATCATATCCATGTAGCTAATTTGAGTTGCTAAAGCAGCTGAAAGTAAAATGCATTACGCAAAATCCGCTCTCACAGATACCACTTTCCCCAATATTATCAAGCCTAATCAGCCAACAGGATTCATTTTTATTATGAAAGCCTACAACACAACCTTCGGCCCCCTCAAATTCACATCCAGCCAAATAATAAGACTAGAGTACCCAAGATGGATGACCTGAAGCCAAAAATAGCCAGCAGTGAATACCAAAATTGTGGGCAATACATCGTCTAAGGCCACTTGGAAGAAATGTGGTATGATCAGCAACTGTCTGAATAATGTTGTCAGTGGCTTTGCTGCTTCTAAAAACTGTCAGAATGAATTAATTTTGATAGCTGTAAGCCAGGTGCATTGTCACTGAGAAAACATATCAACATCTTCAGAGGCACAAGACAGGTGCAATGCCAACTGTCAGATACTTTTCCAAGTACTGTTCCTGTTTATACGCAGTACTGGAATTGTTGGGGCAGACCGGCCACATCAAATACAAATGATCATCTCTGCAAACAATAATGCAGGCTTTACATAAAACTGTATTAGTTTCATCCAGCTGTGTGACTGGCTTAGGAGGAAGCCTCAGGCAAAGGGAAATGCACATTTACCAGCTACTTTATGTATATGCTTTACCATGACTTTTACTCCCATTATTTTTAATGCGTGACCATAAAACTTGCGACGCTGTTACTTGAGATGAATCATGGAAAAACAAAAAGAGAATGTGGATGTACGGTATGCAATCTAGGAGCATGGATTTCATGTTTACTGTGAGCCCTGCACAGAATCATATAAAATGTTCCCCAGGCTCAACTGTGGACATCTGCTTCCAAACAAGAAACAATAACACATAAACCTGAGCATCAAAATCTTACATACAGATATATACACAGTCATTTCTTTACATTTCAACTACTAAGTCAAACAAATATACCATTTCAGCAGTTGTGAAAGAGCAGGCAATAATTATCTGACAATCAACAAAGGCTGCTGAACAATACCAACTGATAGATGAGCTCAAAATGAAAGGAAAATTTTCAAGTAAACTTGTCTGCACCTCTTACTATTCTCTATACATTTTGGGTAACAATAACAAATATATCAATTGTTTCTTGAATCCAATGGCCTCACTATTTATTCATTTAAAAAACCACAGGAACATGAACCTCAAGTCCAAAATAACAAACCCTGTCATTTTGTAGTGTTCAAATTTAGAAAACCACTACAAAACAGTTCAAACTCACGACATGACTGCATGCCTGTATACAACTGCATGATGTTGCAGCCAAATTCCCTCAGCACTGTTGAAATCAGGGAGTATTTCAAGAAAGCCAGCGTATAATTGTATCATATTAAAATGGCAGAAGTATAAACATGTCATCCTTCATTCTGGTGTAAGCTTTACAAAAAGCCACTTTCAATTAAAAAAAAAAGCCCCATATTTTATTATTTCTGATTTTCTTGCCAAATCGGGGGGTCTGAAAGAGTTTTGAGCTGCTGGGGGAGACGGTGCTGTTCTGCATGAGTGTGAAAATAGACTTCATTTAACTGGGCAGTGTCCTATAAAGTCCTCACGAAGTTAAGTTTAGAATTATCAATAAATAAACTGAAAAGAAAACAATGAATGAAAGTGGACTAAATGCTGCAGCACATAATCTTTCAGCCATTTCCCTCTCAGTGCTGTTTGCAAACCCCACTCCATACATCCTAAAGACCCCAAAGTGGCTACACAAGGACTGGGCCTACAAATGAGCCACAGATGAATCTAATTATGTCATTTCCATCTCATTAGTTTAAAGCTTTTAACCTGATGATTCCTTTAGTTTTTGTTTTTATCTGATAAGGCAGCCACTAAGTGCCCTGCAGGGTAAAGGGCAGTTACGAGCGAGCCCAACACCCCCACCACCCCCCTAAGATTACCCAGCATGCTTCTCTCAGACATGAAAAAGAGTCTGTTAAATCAGCTTTTATATATTTATTCAGGTGTTTTTCTGATGCTTTCATGTTTTGTTGTCATCTCCACTGTACAGGAACAGGAATTTAGTGGAATCAGCCAAACCTTTGCCATTAACTTAACAGAAATATGCAAGTTAAGTAAACTTAAAAAGTATAGTATCTAGTATTTATTTTCAGAACACTTCAGAACTGATAAGCATGCATTCTTCTAATTTAAAGTGTTTTAACTTGAAATGATGACTTGACTGAATGTACTGTACAAAGTTCAATCAACTAATTTCATTAGGTTTCTAAAGAAGCATGATAAGTATGTTAGTGTTAAAACTGAGGCTAAGACCATTCTTTTTTATACTTTGAAGAGAATGTATTTGATGGAAGCTTGCTGTGTTTCTCTAACATACTGTACGTTAAGATACATCATGGTTGCTTATTTTCACAATGATGAAAACACTGCGAAATGTTAGTATTGAATTCTTAAAATTTAATAAATTCACTGTGAGAAATTTCACATTTGTGGCAAGGCTGAAACAAAGTAGACCCAACAGGAGCAGCTTAAGATGGAAGTTCTATGTGTGAAATGAAGAACTGATTTTTTTAACTGAGAAAATGTAAAAGGAAATCAGTTTTGTTTTTGTAATGTTTGTCAGTGTTGAATCAGAGTTGTTGGTTCAATTTAACATACTGAGTATACTGAATGTGTTTTCTCAAGTACAGCTGAATTAATGTATTGAACTAGAAAAGTTTATTTGCTTTGAATCATTACGAAATAACCTCAACTTGTCTTTTCAAATTCAGTCAACACTAACTTCCAGGCACTAACTTTTTTAAGTTAAAACAAACAGGGTTTTTTTTTTTTACAGTGTAATCATTCAGAAAATCTGCATGAGTTTGGTGAGTTAAAGAGCAACACTTGTGTCGTGACATTGGTGTCCCACAGATAGTGCTCTAATTACAGTTTTCAAAGGTTCACTTAAGGACGCTTTCACAGATTTGTTTTCCCACACTTATAAAGGAACGTCTCTGGAAATGCTCTGCCATGGATTCATCCAACGACCATATGTATTTAAGTCTGTCTCTGTCGTTTCACTGTGATTATCATATAGAAACAATGCCCAGATTATTTAAAATGTCTCCTTATTGCCTATTTTTCCAGTGATCATTTTACATACAATATTCCAGCCTGCAAAAAAAAATAAAATAAATAAACATGGCAAGAATGAGAGTCAATCATTGTGTTTAAACAGGAAAATAGGAGAAAATGAATGCCGCCAGATGAAACCACACATCTCATACTTGTGTTATTGTGTGCTGTAATGCAATCAGTGAAGCAGACCAAGTATTTTCCATACAGGTTCCATGTGGGGCTGCAGACACTGACATCAGTCTCTGTTTCTGTCTCTCTGGCTGTTATAAAACTGCTAAAAATCAACTCAGCAGTGCCCTCTGAACTCGTGGCATCTGTTTTGGATCCTGAGACAAGCACAGTCACACGCTTCATGCTTTGATGATGGTAACAATCTATGACACTTTATTCTCCCTTGCAGATTTACAGACCATTAACAGAAGAGCTAACAGAGATAAAGATGAAGAGAATAATTGTTTGCATCCTTTTAATCTTTTTATTTGTTGAAACAGTTTCTCAAAAACAGAAAATTAAGGAAATTTCAGATCAAATATAGCTTCTAAAGAGAGAGAGAGAGACAGAGCTGCACTTAAATTTGCAGCAGATGGACTTTAACTACACTTCAGGCTCGTCTTCCTCAGTGTCACTCCATCCTGCTGGATCTTGTCAGCATGAGCTTTTAGCCAAGCAGCCATTTCCAGTGTTTTAATCAGTGTTTATAAGAGAGCCTGCCTGACCCTGATATGGGCTGGATGTGGCAGCCCAGGGGAGCAGCGACCGGCACCCTCCCATCCTGCCCGCTGAATGGAAATCAAATGGGAGATTGCATCTTCAAACACAGCCGAGTATCACACTACTACACGACCAAATCTTAAGAGCAGAGGAACTCTGCACGCTCGACATATCCTTTCACAGGACTCATCACCCACTGCCCCACCCTCCCCTACCCCCTGCAACCACCACTATCCCCACCATCCCTGCCGCCCCCCTCGCCTCTTGGCAGGAGTGACGACACTGCCGGTGAACAAATCGTTTCCAGCTCAGGTCACATTCGGGATGTTTAATCTGAGGGAAATCCAGATGTGCTTGGCGAAGAGCAAACGGCGCCTCTTTTGTTTATGAGTATCGTGATCATCTTGGAGATGCAACATCTTTTTCTCTTTGAGGAGAGAAAGGGCAAAAGTTGCAAACTTTAGACACAAAATAAATTCCTCTTCTTCCTCGGCTCATTGGCTCGAACATTTCTTTGCTTAGGCTCCAGAGGCAATCTATCAAAACACAGAGAGATTCAGTGCAAGTCGGATCACAACAAAGGATGACACACTACTGTGTCACTGAATTTTTCATGGAATTAACCTGTGGTGCTTTTAAATAAACTGAGTTAAATGTCTGTTTCACATGCTCTTGGTCTTCCTAAACATAGTGTGGGACTTTTCCTGGAAGGTCTATAAAAAGGCTTGAGTTTGTGGTTCAAACACAACAATAAACCAATCTCCCAACATGGCTAATAAATTTAGAGTTTGACTTGAGTTTAAATCTGCAAAGAGCAACAATGCTACTCTCCTTCAACAATATGATTTGCCGTATTGTCATTCTCAGGGAGATAGTGTGTCTGTGTGAGTCTGGGAGGTGTGTGTGTGTGTGTGTGTGTGTGTGTGTGTGTGTGAGTGAGACACCACAATATAAAAGTTCCAGTGGTAGTGTTTCTAGGAAAGCTGTGAGTTAACTTGACATGAGCTCATAAGTGGAGAAGAGCCGAGCCATATGGTGGGTCACACTAAAACAAGATATTATGGAAACACAGCAAGTCAGGAGAACCCATGGGAACATGACTGGCTGTGCCACTGCAGAGAGATGTGAATGTGTACGACTGCACACACCCAACATTCAGATGCATGTGCACATGCTCACACACATGAGGTATAAATTACAGTCAAAAGAAAAGGGGATTTAAGTGAAGTCCAGGAAAAGCTGTCTTCATGATGTCACTATTATCATTCTATGAATGCAGAGCAATCCAACCTGATCTCTTCAGTCTCTTCAAAATGCTTTAGTTTCCTACATAATATGTTTGTTTAGCATCAAACTGGCCGTCTTGGATATAAAAAAATACATTGAACATGATCCATTGTTCTGCAAACTCGGCCTAAATTCTCCATGTATGGCGACAGGGTTGACTCATACCGGCTCCACCTGTGATAAAATTGTATTTTGTTTTTCCTTGTTTAAAACCTTTCAGCTAAAACGGTGGAAGACTCACTTAGGACTGATCATCTCTGTGTAAAAGATATTTCCTTGTCTTTCCGCTGCTTGATTCCTCTGACAAGCTCTACAGGA
This sequence comes from Lutjanus campechanus, assembly GCA_027495735.1. Classification (NCBI taxonomy): domain Eukaryota; kingdom Metazoa; phylum Chordata; class Actinopteri; order Lutjaniformes; family Lutjanidae; genus Lutjanus; species Lutjanus campechanus. The sequence continues at coordinate 34,753 of JAJHUR010089444.1, forward strand.
AGCACAATATGCAAGAGAACTGTAAGTTTGTGCAATCCTATCCTGACTGACATACAAAACACAGATTTACTGTCCAATTACTTTACTTACTGTATTTATTGTGGCTTCTTAGATATATTTTGAGAATGAGGATTTATGACGACATATTGCTTGTTTGTCTGAAACTGTTTACATGCAACTGCCTTCTTGTCTTCCGCTGTTTTGGACCTTGTATAGTTAATGTGGGCTCAAATTAGGGTTACTGTGCATATATATAAATACCATAAATAAGATCAGTTGACAAGGAAATGAAGAAAAGAAGAAAGGGTGGCAAGCAAGCTGTGAGGAATGAATATACTGTAGGAAGAAAAAACAGGACAGCACTACTTCATACTTGCACCATATTTGAGTAAATGTAGTTAATTACATTCCAGAAAGGTAATAGTGTTGGATATGTAAGAAATTATAGACTTGCGACTGGCTTCAATTAAGCGCCCATTTTTCTGTGCACTGAGATATTTTGTCAGGTAAGATGTCAAATACAAGAGCGCAAACATAATTATTTTCTAGATGGAACCAGTAAACAGCTGAAGGGGGGGGGGCATAAATCCATTTCTGTGGGTGATTTGAACACTGATTTGTTCAAAGATCAGAGTGTAGAACAGGCCAGGCAGTGATATTTAGAAAGATTATTGTTATATTTCAATTTCAAAATGCATCAACAGATTAAAGGGAGTTTGGCCTTTTTAAAACACTCATTTATTTTAGTTGTTTGGCTTTTGGACAGTATTTAATGTTGACTGTGTTTATAGAAGCAGATACTTGAAATGCCCCCAGGCTGAGAAATGCCATTTCTTACGATCAATCATGCTGTCATTCCATGTCATTTCATTTTCCTACAACAACCAGTATTCATTGTAAAGGCTGCATTTTGATGAAATCCGTGTTTAGTCTTGCAGCCAATAACAGATGAGTTATTCACATTCTTGTCAACAAAAACATGTTGTTTAAAAGCACTCTGTGGCTTTGCTTCAAGTTGTTGAAAGTCTGAGAAAAACTGTGTTGTTTTCAGAGAAAGGCGACAAAACACTCTCATTTGTGTCAGATTATGCGCTGTGTCACCACTTAACACCCACAGGAATACAAAAAACAGCTTGGGGTTGCAGAAACACTCAACCTCCCATTAGTGATTTGTGACTGTTTTGCAAGGCACTGACAAATGATCAGATTGGAAAAAGCTTATATGTCATTCTGGAGGGCAATTATAAACGACATATTTTAAATTGTTGAATTCAGAGTATTGTTTGGGATGTAGCGAGGCCTGCCAAATGCTGTATCAGTTGTCTTCATTGTCTTCACTCCACTACACTACAGCCCATCTTGTGCAGTCAGGTGGTTGAACTTACCAAGTGTCTGACTTTGACACAGTCAACACTGGTTTCTTTTGACAATGACCACAATAATTTCTTAACCGTAATTAACCTCAACTTCAACTTTCAACTTTATTTGTCCCCGATGGACAATTGATTTTACAGCATCGAGTGCAACATAAAGGCACAAAGATATTAAGTAGCTTTAGTTGTCTCTAATTAAATCCAATAAAGGTGGAAAAACACTCACAAGAAAGATTTTTTATGAGTCATTTGGGAAGGTTCTGTCAAACAACAGGTAGGTAGGTATGAGAGCTTTTGTAGCACAAGTAACAGCAGGAATGTTAATTCAGATAGCGACATCTGCTGCCCTCTGCTGCAGCTAGCCTGGCTCTGTCTGAAGGTAACAAAATCGATACAGTTTTATTGACTGGGAGCAATTATTTCCTGAAGTCTCTGCTGGTTGCCTGGCAACTTCACAGCAATAATGGAAATCTCTGCTGGTTGCCTGGCAACATCACAGCAACCACTGAAGTCTCTACTGGATGCCTGGCAACCTCACAGTGACAACACAATGTCAGGAAGTCACTGCTCTCGGCCAAGAAATAGTTCGGCAGATGACCTTCCTTCAAACCACAACCTCTCGTTCTTAACTTTGGATTTTTTTATTGACTAGACAAACAAAATAAATTGAACTTAATTAGTGAGTTTTGAGGATGCTGGCAGGAAGGTTTTGTTACCTCTGTGTTTCAATGTCTTTATGCTAAGGTAAGCTAAACGCCTGCTGGTTGTAGCCTTCTATTAAGCCTGATAACATCCTAGGCTGTGCACTAAAACATGTGCCAGCTGGCTATTAGATGTCATTACTGATATCTTTAACATATTTCTGTCTCAAGCAAGTGTTTCCACCTGCTTCAAGACAGCCACCAACGTCCTTGTGCCTAAAAAGTCTGTTGTGTTCCAAATGACTACAGTCCTATGGCACCTACCAACATTTCATTCAATCTTTCTTGTAATAAAGAAGGCTAATGTACAGATAACGTTGAATAGCGACATTCTGTCTCGGATCTACTCACTCAATAACAACAGAGGATTTTGGTTTGGCCTGTCTAAAGTGAGACAGCTTTTTGATAAGATGGATAATCTGCTTGGAACTGAGCCACTACACAAAAGTCAACACTAATTATCATAACAGTAGAGACAAGAATGTCACTGAATGAAGAAAAAGGATATATGAAAACAAGCTCGCAGGAACTGTACATGAACACACAAACACAAACTGTCAACAAGTTTAAATTGTAGCCCTGTTGCCAATAATGCTGTGGTTTCTGCAGCAGTGTTATCAATAAGTCCTTGGGAAGTTATGGAATAGACTAAATAGTCTAGATCTGTTTGAAACACACTGATTCTTCTTTTCCTGTTTCCCTTCCATCTGATTTGTCCGGTCAATGGCCTCCTGGCTGGCCAGGTGGATGATCAGACCACATCCTAATATTTCAACTCTGCATCTGCCCTCATTTATCCCCCCACATAGTCTTCAAGGGATGTGGCTTGGAGTTATCACACACAACACAACTGCTGCTCTGGTAATTCATTACAAGGCTTATATTTGAGGGTACGATCTGACATTAAACACAAAACATGGAAACCAGAAATTACAAAACAGACAGACTGGGTGCGAGCTCAGTTCAAATGCCACTAATCACACTGACAGAGAGATGAAAGGCAAGTGTTGAAGGGTGCCACTCTTAGAAATAAAGGTGCTTCAACTGCTTAAACCTCAACTATATAGGGTTCTTTGGCTTGTCCCTTCGGAAGAACCCTTTTTGGTTCGTGGTAGAACTTTTATAAAGCTTTAAACATTTATAACAGTCTCACCTGGAACTCTTTCAGGAAGTCCTACCTAGAATTCAGCATAAAGGGTTATACCTTGAACATCTGTGAAAGGTTTCACCTAAAACTATCTACAGAGAACCCTTTTATGGTGCATTGATTCCATAAAGAACCTCTTTGGGGGTTTATCTAGAACCTTTAAAATGTGCCCTTCTTCAAGGGTTCTTCTGAAGCTGTGTAGAACCTCAACCATTCAACAGGAAGAACCCTTCTGAAACCCTTATTTCCAAGTGTGGAATCTTGGGAGTCTTGTTTGTTACTGCCTGGTACCAATCAAACTCTCTGTGTTTTAGACTTTTTTTTGCCTCACTCCATTTTTGCAAACCCAAGATGGTTTGTTTGTGATAGGCAAGACATTCCATAGAGCTCCATGTGTTTACAACCTCAAATGAGTATGGGCTGCTATTCTGTCATTTTCAAACCCTCTGCCAATCATTGAATTCCAGACGTTTTTTAACAGACCGTACAACTTCCTTTACAGATACATCAATGCACATGTGATCCAGGGACTGTTCCGCCTGCGTGTTGCATGCCTGTGTTTGCAAATACAACCTAAACCACAAGAAAGGTTCATATGCTAATTCTCCACATCTTTAAAAACATATTTGTTATGTGCTTGTTGAGTGGTTTGTAAAGAAATAGAACCAAAAAACCTTTCAAAGCATCAATCGAGCACAGAAATCCAACCTTTTGATTTTTGCAGGTCATTATTGATGCCAAAAATTGTCCTCAGGAGATGGGTGAAAGAGTTTGTGTAGAACTCCAGCATGTTTCCCCCACTTTAGGACGGCTGTGTCTAGTTTTGTAATTAAGATGTTTTAATTAGCCTTATCCTTTCATGTTGCAGAAAGCATGACCACAGTTGCGCCTCTCTCTCTGAGAGCGCAGAGGAGACACGGGATTTAAACTGTGCCAGAAGAGCTGCGGTCTGCCAACCACAAACCACCAACGCTTTTTGTCTGTCTGCAACACTCAGCGAGAACATCCTTGATGAGGTCAAAAGACCACGTCGAACAAGGGCACATCTTGAATCCTTTCTCCGCCATCATGCATTAATGTCACAGCACCTTTTTCACTAATCAAGTTCGCTTACTTCATCATTGTTGGTGGGCCATGTGAACAAACATGCCTGAGTGTTAGTAAGATAGGGTGTGTGGAAAAGCACATGAAGCCTTCAGACTGGTGGTGATAAATTAACCTGGCTTGATTGAATAAACGGATGTGTTATGTGTAACGATATGACGATGTGGACCGGGGCTTTCGTGTGGAGGATGTGTTACTAATTCTTCCTTCCTGGCCTCGCTCAGGGCTGCTGCATTGTGTTCGAATGGTTTTCATCAGCAGAATCTGGCTTTCACAACCATAGGTGGAGGTATGTGCTGAGACTTAAGTTCAAGGTCAGACATGGAGGCCTGTGAGAGCCTGTACATTGGCTCCATTGTAAGGAAAAAGAAAGTGTTTGTACTGTGTTTGACCTTTATACAAACTACAGGTAAGCCTTCTTAGACAGAACTTGGGCATACAAGCAAGACAACTGGGCTCAGTGTTGTTGATGTACAGACATTTACTCTTTCCCTCAGGCTGTTGTAGAGCAGACCATACACCACCCACCATTATATGAATTAATAATAACTTCAGGGGAGTCTGAGGCACTAGATGCTCAGCGTGCTTGTCAGTAAAGTACAGTGCATGAGAATAAGGGCATGTTCACACCTGAAGGTCTGGTTCCCGAATAAAACCACTATAAAGGTGACACATTTTTTTCTATTCTCCAACTGGTCAGGTTTGTGTTCACAAATGCAAAACTCAACCAGTCCAGAAATTGTAAACCCATACACTGACCCATACATGTCATCATTTGTCATCCCACTAAAGCTCAGATTTATGGTGGCATCCCTCCCATCTCAGCTGTTGTGGTATAATCTGATCTGGTCATTCTGCTCATCTGTCAAGAAGAAGCAGACCACTCGCATTTAGTAATTATAGTAATTTAGTCATTTTTCTCTAGATCTGGCTACAAAAGGATTAAATGCAGGTTTCATTTGACTGGAGAAGTTTCAATTCTACTTGGCACTGGGTTATTTCAATCAATACCTTAAAGGTACCTTTGAGGCGGACCAGAGAGCAGTTCTTCGGTCCACACCAGAGTTCGAGTCCGGCAGTCACACCAACCCCAAGAAACCACAACAATGGGGTAAACGCACCACGGTTCAGTTCAACCGGCCTAAACAAAGTTGGTCTGAACAAGCCCTTAGTGTACAACAAAGCCAAATGAACCTACATTGAAACAGAAAGATATGGTTTGTCTTCAAAACACCATGAATATGGATGTGACCACAGAAATTCACAGAAAATTTCCATGTCCCAAGTTTACTGTAACAAGACACATCAAGGAGTGTATTATATACAAGATGTTCTTCACTGGGGTTTCATTACTGGCATTGTTCAGTGTTCAATGTGTTGGTGAAGGCAGCAGTTTCATTCACCTAAGTTCATTTCAAGTTGAAATTCTATACATGTTACAGTTCTGTTTTCAGAACTTCCTTTCACATCTGCGGTGTACCCCCTAAAGATGGAGCTCTGTTATTGTTGCATTAATGATCTGAAACGCGCCTCACATCATTACCTCAGTTCATCTCAGCAATATCCCCTTCTGAAGCATGCAAAACTTTATTCCTCAGGTCTGTTGACAACTTGTCAGACAAATCAGCAGCAGGGGGAGAGAGACATGTTCCTTGAGGAAGAGTTGGACTGATAAGACAAAAGGAAAACAAGATAGATCCAGGACATGTGAGGGAGAGTAGCGAGAAGGTTTATTTACAGCTCCGCTGGAGGAGGGGTGAGCTCACAGACCAGCTGCATCTTGTGGGGAGTGTTAGAACAGGAGTAAAGAGGAGAAGGGAGGGGAAAAAAAGAGAGGAGTCAGATCAGAGATCATCTCTCATTCCCCAGACTTGGCTTCAAAGTCCTGCAAGCACAGCAGGGAGGTAAAGCCACAAATATGGCCTCCGCAAGACGTTTATTCAATATGCATCTGAGAGCATGAACACACACACATGCAGATGCACACGCAAATGCTGCAGACATGCAGACACAGCTTGGGGTCATAGACACAAACAAACTGGAGCTGTTCTGCTGAGTCTGTGAAATGAGCAGTCTGGGTTAGGAGGTGAGGAAAGTCGAGGGGTGGGGGGTGAGTGAAAATTGGCTACGTGGGAGACTGTTTGTGTTATTAAGTGACAGACAATCACACAAACAGTCATTTTCCTGCTCTTCTAAATCTGCACAAAAAAAGTACCTGATGACAGGCATCACATGACAGCTTACAAAGCAGTCAGGGCTGATTGTGGTAGAGGGAGAGAAGTGACGACAAGAGTTTGTGGCTGGTGAAAGTCCAAGAGTACCTCATTACAGTCCAGTGCCCAATTGCATAAAACCACTTAGGCTAAGGTTTCCCCTAAATTGTCATCTAAGAATGCCTTAGAAAAAGAATGAGTTGTTTCTTTCCTATTTTCCTCAGAAAATTTCAAGAGACACATACTAGTGTCTTAAAAGTGAAATAATTTATGGAACATATGACAATAGATGAATTTATGGTGATTGAAGGAGAGAAGGAGATACCAAGATGTATTTTATGACAGTAAAAACCCACTATGTGTGTATGGGTGGCTTCGATCCAACAACAGTATAGAGCTAGTTATTGATTTAAAAAAATACACGCATGACTTATATCTGTTTAATTCTGTGTTCACGACGGCCACTGTAGTCACTGCGGCTGCTTCTTTGGCTGCCTGGGCCAGCATGTTCACAAGTTTGGTAGCCCTGCCTCTTGCACTACATAGACAAGATGGCGACTGTTGAGGGTGAGAAGTGTCCAGTGTTTCACACTCAACTTCTTGGCCATTTTCAGTACAACATCCGGGTACTCGCAATGCATTTCATTTTGAATGTCTATACAGTTATTTTTTATGCCTGCCAGCAAATCAGATTTATCATTAAATCAGATGAAACAAGCCTGTGTTTGCATTTTCCAAGGCAGAGTTACAATGGGTAGAATTATAGCCACTTAAAATGAAGCAGAAGGAGATTTTTATTTAGATTATTTTATTTTTGACGCTATATTTTGTGGTTACTGCAGTATAAACAGAGGGGGCTCCAAAATCAACACAACATGAATGTTCCTTGTAGCAGCTTTAAATAATGATGTGAGTGAAGTGTAACCATGATAACTCAAGTACACGTGTTGTGTTATGACAGTAGCTGCCATGACAACCAAAGAGTCTTCATGCAACGCTAAGGGAGCCTCTAAGGTTAGGGAAATAGTTATAATAGAAAGTTTTAACATTAAAGTGGTCGATGCAACCGGTCACAGGCCTACATATCAATACAGGATGTATTAATAAGAACAAGAACATGAAAAAACAAATCTAATGGACTGGCAATGTGACTCATATGGTACACATAAAATGATATGATGCAATTCAGAGCAAACCCTGCTCAAAAAGTGGCTCTACTGTTCCCACTAATCAACATGACCTTTTTCCTCTACAAAACCTGAAAGAAAAATACCACCACAGGTTTTCAACACTGGCAGGAAGCACTGCGAAGCTTTTATTTCTAATGAACAGTCCTCCTCCTTTCTCAGCCCCTGTGTAATATTCCCACAGTGCATTGTTGTTATTTCGCATTCCACAAAGGTATTGTCCCATTTTTGTGCCGAGGTATACACCAGAGGTTTCCCAGGAAGTGGTGTAATGAGCAGGGGTTGACAGGGGTTGACAGAGGAGAATTAGTGCCCGCAGAGTCCCTCAGCTGGGGGCAGATGAGGGCCAAAGCCGAGGCCTTTTGTCTCCACCAGCAGGTCCCGGTCACCACGTCCAAGCACTGAAGAGAGAGCCTGAAAGCCCCAAGCATCGGCTCTATACTCTGGGCTGCAGTGCCAGTACATATTTTTTCATGTTCACTTCACAAAACCAGGGTTGAAATCCTTGGCTTAGCCTTGTCTATGATCTGGATCTCACCACTAAACACTTCCTTCTGAAACCCAGTGTGGAGTGGGAGCAAAACAGTTCAGCTAACCTCAACCCCTTTGCACAAACACAAACACACTGGGTATGACCACAAAGTTATGGAAAGTTTTGTCAGTTTATCTCAAATCTGCTAATCCTATAAAGTCACTGATAGAGAAAGCAGAGTTTCAAACAGGATTTAGAGGTAAGTCTTTTGGAACATCAAACAAAATACGCAAGCCTATAATATTCCAATATATACTTGTGAACTGACCAGTGCATCTAACCTACACACCACCGTTTCCTCCCAGATCCAAATGTCCACCCACAAAGATGAAAGATAATTCCTCTAAACAGCTCCGCTCCCAGGGTGGGAGGCTAAACGAGAACCTGGTGGCGTGGCAGAGGACCAGCGATGCAGATGAAAAGCTCTGTAGGCTGATAAGGAAGCCAGGCAGACTGGATGATGAGAAACCAGAAACATGGAGAATTTTAGATTTATGCGTGCTACTGGCTGTGGTTGGCTTCAGTGACAAGGCAAGGCCACCTAGCTAGAATGAATGAAAGGGGCAGAATGAGAGGAAGGGGATGTCTAGAGGTTAGGACAGGGGTTCAAAGGTTACAACTGATTTTAGTCAAAGTCAGAGGTCCAGAATGACTGGCAAGAACAAAATAACTATTGATGAGCTCACATAAAACTTTTAAACAACATACATTCAATAAGCAATTCAGTAACGCCACATGATGGGTAAACACGAAACCAAGGCAGACATGGCTCAGACAGTTAGTTCATTAATTTCTTACTCAGACATTCTTACAGTTTATATTAGCTGTAGAAACCATAAAGAAATTCGAGCTGATAGAAATTTTTTTGGAGCAACTGACGATAATGCTTGAACTCAGCAGCAACAACACACATCTCTGTCCAGCAGTTAAATGTTGCCCTGACAACAATATCAACATTAGGGAAATATGGAAAGCCACATTAATACTGCCTTCATCTGAGGACAGGATCACTGTGAATGATCAGCTGCTGCTACAGTAGCTGGAGATCGTTCACACTGTAGCAGTTACATTGTAAATTCAGCATCACTAAAGATGCATCGATCAAGAGAAAATGTATTTCAAGATAGAAAACGTTACTTCATAACATATTGTATGTATAACATGAGGTATGGGCTGGAGTCAGACTTTGAGAAGTCCTGGCTTAGGACCTCATAGTGCAATAGAGAGAGACTGATCACTTTGAAGGAGCAGTTTTTAAAAATGTTTCTACTCAATGCAACCTTCTTATTTTACTTCCATAACACTGGAGAAGTTTGATTAATTTTATTCAAAATTACATTTAACATTCTTAGAAAATAAGACATGGACTGCAACCCTTGTACATAGTACAAGTCAACATACATTGTTTGAAATGGACATATATTTCATACATAAAGTGTGTTTATTTAATTCGTACAAAAATGTAAAAGTGAAAAATGGCAGGGAGTGGTTGTATGGTGGCACTAACTTCCTGGAGTCTAAGCTAGTTGACAGGTGACCTCAAGCTGAAGACAAAGACGAGGGAAGTTACTGCATCTGGCCAACTTCAACACATAACCACTATAGACGAATCCAGGGAAGCACTGGAAGTAAAGAAGCTGCCATTGCAATGGAATAACCCGAGGAAGCTGCACCAACAGTTGTGTCAAACTTCAGCTTCGAAAAAAAAAAGCAGAATGCAAAATACAAAAGTTTTCACTTCACTTTGCCAGAAGTGCATCAAGAATATGAACAGAAAGGACTTTACTGCTGGAAATCTTGAATACCTGGATACCAGAATAGCTTTTAAAAAACTGAATTCACATTTTCTATACATTACACAGTACTTCATTACTTAAATGTGGTGGAGGTGGCTCCTTTTTTCTCTAGCTCTCCATGATCTATTATTAGATCAGATCTATTATTATTATATATAACCAAAACAATGACAAAATCTCATGAGAGTTTCACAAATCTTGGGTTCCCTTTTAGTCACGACCAGCAAATCAAGTGACAGACATACTACCACAGTAATGGCGGCACCTCTAGACGGTGGAACACACAATGCAGTCGCCGAATTTGTCTATAAAACCACAACCTGATTTTACACACTGATTTTTGTACAAATTAAACAAACAACAAGTTACGTGTACATTAGTCAGCTTTAGACTTAATGGTAGGCTAGCCTTCCCCTGCTTCCATGTTGTTATGCTAAGCTAACTATTTCTGTGCGTTCATCCCCAAACTGGGAAAAATCATGTGAATGCCACTTCAAGTTGGAACAAAAACTTGTAAGTTTGTCGTAAATTTAGACACATAACTTGCCAAGTTGTCTGTTCACGTCATATACACAGAAAAAGACTGATGAAAGTAACTTAATATTAATTCAGGTACTGCATATCAATTTTTTTGCGGTTTGTAATATGGTAAGAAGTTGGAACCATTGGTTGCAGTCCACGTAGTGTGACCTAGATTAGTTAGAAAAGTTATTGATCAGCATTAACCCTGATAACAAGTCAGGTAAAACAATATTTTAGTGGTTTCAGTGAATGTACTGGTGTCGCATTCATGTTGTTTCCACATCACATCTTAAAAGCTCATTAACACACTGAAGTCAGAGTAACAACTTCCCACTTTGGAAAATGAGACCATATGTGAATACAGCATAACCTTAGGTAAATAAGCCAGTAAGTATAATTACAATTTCCAACTTTTCCTGTAAAATGAACTGTAAATGGGAAAGAAAATAATGACTATATTTCCTTTCATCCTTCCATCCAGACTTGGGAGTGGTTACTAGCACTGACAGACAGTGGCCTACCACTGAACAGATTGGAGGTTTATAGACAGATCTATCACACCTTCAAAGAGCTTTTCAGCGCTGTCTTCTTTTCATTATACCTTTTAATACCTTATGGCTGAAAATAAGAGCCCAGTCTTCACACCATATGTCTGAGAAAAAGAGCAAAGACAACTATACAGTAGCTACGAGCAGGTGTCATTTTATGAGAGCCAGAAGAAACGAGAGCATATGTGTGCTTAAAAGTCAGCTAGTGGAAGGAAAAAGTAGCCAGGTAGCAATTTCAATCGTACCAAAACACAGAAATATTGAGCCAGGACTAACACAGAGGGAAAAAAACAGGAACGTGGAGAAGGAGGCAGTTAGAGCGGGAGAAGGAAAGTGGAAAATTGAAAGAGAGGAAAATAATAATGTTGCCGCATCTTCACTGCAAATGCACCCGAAGTTTTTACTCTGATCACGTCTCTACATCTCCCCTCTCCTCCTCCCATCTCTCTGGGCCTCTGTCTTCAATCTCACAAGGCTTCAGATCCCCTCTTGCACGCACGCACACACACACACACACACACACACACACACACACACACACTACCTCCCACTCACCCCCTACGGCTTGTGCTCCTGGCCCCATTGTACCAAACTGATAGCTTGAACATCCAGGGAATGTGCCTTCATCAAAACACTCTCCCATCTAATTAACAGCCTGACAGCAGGATAAAAGAGAAAGGATGAGATGGTCTCTGTTTCCCCTTGTTTTTTTCTTCGTCTCTGCTCTACCTTTCCTGCCAGGTTTGCGCTAGATGGAAAAGACAAGAAATAGAAAGTACGATGCAAGATCAGACCTCATGAGATGGACCAAGAGCTACAAATGGACTGGAATTGGAGAAATTTTCTCACATCATTGAACATTATGTCTCCAGTAAATGAGCTTGTTTGTTTGTTGTGCCTGAACCACGGTATGTTAAGTAATCTCGTGGCTTCTTTGATAATCAGAGACTTTAGCTGATTTTGGTAAGTGACTTGTGAAAAAACTTAACACTGACCTCAGTGTTTCAAAAATTCTGTTTATAGCCCTGCCTAGAGCCAGATGTGATTGACATGAGACTGATATATAAGAATTGCTGCTGGACACTGGTAAAATTTAATAAAGTTCCAGAAAAGAGAATCAATTTTTAATGGCAAGATGTCTATCCTCTCATAATACAGAGAAAGAGAAGTTATTTTACAGAATCCATTTGACATTGATGCACTGGTGGAGATCAGAATTTTGCTATAAGAGTTGAAGTTGAAGAGTTGAAAGAGGATTACTACATAACTGTGTTTAGAATTTTATAACGTATTAAAATGTGAATATCAGAGAGAGAGCGAGAGAGATGGTTTTGGAGTTTAACAAAATCGTTCATTTAGCTTTTCCAGAGCTTTCAGTCCACTTCCTCTGTTATGACATGACCGAAGTTACCTAGGTTACAAGGTTACAAGTTGACAGCTGAACCATTTAATAATCAAACTACAATTGTCAAAAGCACGAAGACATCTTAGGACACAATTTGAAAACTGAAGGGCTCCCTAATTATTATTTTTTTTTAAAAAGTTTAGCTTTAAACTGTACCTCAGAGTGCAGTACTGCTTAAATTATGACTGTTTTGATTATGACTTTTTATTTCAGGACACAAAAATGAATCCATTAAATCATCACTGAATGCATTAATATATTTATTCATTTATTCTGACTATCTGTATGGGCCTAATCCCTTTGAATTTGTGATGTGATGGTTGTAAACAAGTCGGCTCAATGAGCCATCCCCATCAAGTCAAGGACAGGAGCGTGCTCCTGTCTGAGAGCCCCCCCCACCCCCACCCCGTTTTTATCGGTTAATAGAAGACGGAGTATAATAGGATGACCTTTTTGCCACACTGCTCATCAGCCATGCACACTCAATCCACTGCAAAGTAACTTTATTTGACACATTTCATACACAGAGTAAATTCAATTTACTGATAAAGCAGAAGGATATTGCATGACTTTGTATAATGTTTACAATGCAGATCACTGACATTAAGTCTGGCAATATAAGTAATTTAGTGCTGTTAAACCTATAGTCCACACAAGAATGAAATCATACTGGCAATGTGAATGTCTTTGGAATCTAATCCAAATCTTATCTCATCATACAAGTGATTATTTCACAGATAAACCTAGTAAACACCTGCCCCCTACATAATATTTAAAGGATGGTGTGCCATTCTTTTGAAAAGATGTTGAAAATGAATGGAGCCATAAGGTCCCTTCAAAGACCCTTAAATCCCATCTCTAATTAACACCAACTGAGGGGTCAGTAAAGATAAATCTAATTAAGGGTTGGTGTTTTTATTTATGTTCTTTTTCACTTAAGGTTTGTAGTGGGAGGTTAAAATCATCTTAACGAGTGCATGGATGAAACCACCAGCATGCATGCAGCTGTAAGGCAACAAACTCTGTAAGGCTGCTCTTTTACTTTCTACAAGTTTACCGTAACATGTGGAGCCCCCTGACAAACATCTCTAAACCTACACACAACTCACTCACATCCAGAAGACCCTCACATTGGAGTTACAGATCACTGAGGTCAAAGGTCAAAGGAAAAAATCTTGTTGAGCGTAAAAAGCAAAGTCGCCTACAGCCTCACCACACACACACACACACACACACACACACACACACACACACACACACACACACACACACACACACACACACACACAACATCTGGGGTTAAGTCCAAAGATACAGAACATGGAGCTCTGTTAGTGCTCAAGGGCGACTGTGTGTGAAGGGGGATGCTGAGCCAGCATTCAGTGGCTTATTT
>JAJHUR010089445.1:0-11371 GCA_027495735.1 Lutjanus campechanus
GCTTTGATTACGACATGCATTGTTTCAATAAACTTATGCAGTGTCACAACATTTATTTCTGTCCAGAGTTGCATTGATTTTTCCCCAAGATCTTCTACTGATGATGGGAGAGTCGGACCGCTGCATAAAGTCTTCAGATCATAACACTGTTCCTACAGGCTTGTACGGTAGGCAGTAGGCATGATGGGAGCATCACTTCATCCACCTCTCTTCTTACCCTGATGCCCCCATTACTCTGAAACAGGGTAAATCTGGACTCATCAGACCACATGACCTTTTTCCATTGCTCCAGAATCCAATCTTTAAGCTCGCTAGCAAACTGAATCCTTTTTTTCCGATTAGACCTCACTGATAAGTGGTTTTCTTGAGGCTACACAGCTGTTTAGTCCCAATCCCTTGACTTCTCTTCACATTGTGTGTGTGGAAATGTTCTTACTTTCACTATTAAACACAACCGTGAGTTCTACTGTTGATTTTTTATGATTTGATTTCACCAAACGTTTCAGTGATCTCTGATCACAATTATTCAAGATTATTTTCGCACCAACATTTCTTCTTGGAAGATGATGGTTCACCACTATCCTTCCAGGTTTTAATAATGCGTTGGACAGTTCTTAACCCAATTTTAGTAGTTTCATCAGTCAGCTTAGTTGTTTTCTTTGATGCAGGCCAAGAATTTGACGCTTCTGAAACAGATCACAGGATATGTCCTCTGACATGGTTGTTCAAGGAATGAGAAGCTACTCACTGTATCAGTTAGGGCTAAATAACTTGATGCCAGCTGAAACATATTAATCACTGCAGTAATTATCCAATGGAAGGCTCTTACCTTTGCTTAGTTAAATCCAGATAGTGTATATGATATATGAAATGCAGGCCCTCCTCATACAGAAGCTAGCAGTACAAAAACAGGCTTGAAGTGCAGTGAGAAGGAGTGATGAGAGTGTGACAGAGATGAGTCTTGTTTCAGTCAGTGCAGACAGCAGCACTGACTGAAAACACAGACAGAAAAAGAAAGAAAAGAGCAGCAGTGGGTGTAGCCTGGGCTTCAGAGAGACACAGTTTGATCAAATAATGTCACAGAAAGATGAATTCACTGAGTTACTGTAATTCAGTCCCACATTACATCTGCAGCCGTTTCTAAGTTTATCCCTCCACCTATCTTTTTCCCAGAATCTTTTTTTTTTCCTTTCCACTTCCCCAAGACCGTGGCCTAATGTGAACTTTACTGACAGTAATGACAGCAGCGTCTTTCACTCAGTTACAAATATCAGATTGGGAGTGAGTCTGTCTTTCAAGACTGGCAGCATAATGGGAACTGTTATCATCACTGATTGTGATACCATTTATCCGCCTTTCATATCAACCAGTCGTTTGGAGTGTGAGCCATTAGCACTAATCTACCACAATGATGAAGAGGACACTAAAAGGCTTCATGTGAAAACAGCTCAACAAATAGAGGAAACACAATGAAATATTCTGATAAATATTACACAGTAAGAAGATAATGGGGACAGAGTATAATAAAAACACACTCTGATTCAAAACACAACAAATTGCGAGGTATTAAGCTGTTCAATCGCTAAAAACTGGAAGTGAAGAAAATCTCACAAGAGTAAACATGACTCACATGAAAAATTGATATGTTCTTAAAGGGTAAGTTTGGTATTTTTCAACCTGGACTCTGTTTTCCAAGTTTATCTTGAGTCGTGCCACTGTAACGTAGTGAATAAACATTATTTTGTTGTATTTAAAAGCTTTTGAAGCTGCCAAATCAGGGAATGTTGGGTTTTGATCAGCTGCCCCCTGACAGACGAAGATTCCAATAATCAGTCTTGAGACTGAGGTTTTTCTAGTCAAGCATTTATTTTTTTCCTTTGTCAGTCAATGACAGTGCATTACAGTTACAGGATAAAACAGATAGAAACTTAAAAGAATGCGCAGGGAGAATGTTTCAATGAATCGTAAAACAAGTTTCAGCTCTTGTTTTTTAAGCTGTGTCATTCTACACAGAGCAATGCAGCAGCATGACGGGCTGTAAACTTTACAAATTGAGTGATGGAAGCAGAGAAGAGTGACAGAAACAGATAATGTGCTGCAGCCACTTCACCAGAGCGCATCAAAGTGCGTTGGAGAGCATCGCCGCATGCAATTACAGTAGGTAACACTTGTTTGTTTCCTTGCTCTTGTATTTACCACTGAAAAGCTCAGATTGTTATTTTAAGTGTCTCACACCCTTATTAACCCTCATTGTTTTGGGACATTTCTGCAAAGATTAATGTATATATTTGTGAGCAGTTAACAGAGAAGTTTTTAGCCATTGCACTTGCAAAAATGCACAGCAGTCCAAATTGCGAGTTGGAGCCGGCGACTGTAAATTGGTTGAGATCCTATTTAATATACAATCTATGTTTGAAGCAAGTGCCCCCACTAATTTGAACTCCAATTAATGTGAAACAGACTTATATAAAACAGTTGTTCGGTTTGGAAGGACACCGTGACTGTAGCGTTCATGCCAGGTAAAGCGAGTATTTTCGCTTAACTTGTTTCCTTGATCTCTGATGACACATCCTGGTAATTTTACAATTTATTACAATAAATATATGAGAGATTTCTCCTTCAAAGTTTTATGTCTTCAGTAGGAACCAAGGAGCTTGGACCTGACAGGGAAGTCAGAAAGTATTGAAAGACAGACTAACACATTGTTTTGATCTTTTGAAGGATTTGCTGATGGTAAGAAATCTTTTTTACTGGCAGAGCGATATCAAAGGTCTCACCTATTCATGCGAATTTGACATTCTGAAACACTGAAATGCTTATTTCTGAAAAGCGAGAAAAGAGAAGCTGTGGAGACTAAGTGAAGTGAAAGACAGATGGAAGAGGCTGACGAGAAAGACAAAGCTTGTGATCTTTCCTAGTGGCTGCCTGACCAAGGTGCGACTGCAGCGCTCTCACCTTTCCTCACTCTGACACAACACACAGATCAAAAGCAGCAGCACAACCCCGAGAAACACACTCTTTCACTATTACCGTCTTACACACGTGAAATTACCGCATGTTTAAACATTCAAGACACCCAAATGCATCATTTCATCCTCCTAACACACAGAGAGGGGCTGCGGCAGTGACGATCATCCTGTCCTCACTAATTGAGCTGCTGTAGAATCACTCAGTGAGCCCAAATTAAATTCTGGCGTGGGCATGATCACTGCTGGGAAATCTGTGCATCGGAAGTGAGCTAACTGAAACTCAAGAGGGAAACACAAAAACCTGTCTCCCGAGAAAGTCATTCCACTTTCAATTTTTCTTTCTCCGTCAGTTATTTGTAATTTTGTTCAGTGAAGATTTTTTTTTTCTCCTTTTGTTAGTCACAGCAACCTTTTCCCTTAAGATCTGGGATAAAAACAGGCCTGAGGCCTTCAGTCTGACTCAGTGACACACACACACACACACACACAGACCTGTGTTTCATCAATAGGAACATTCATTCATAGTGACTTTTAGATTTTTTGTTTTTTATTTCAGTGGCCTGCTGCTCCCGTGTTTCTCCAGGGTTTTGTTTAAAGGGAAACTTTGCTGTGTTTATCCAGAGGTCAGTGTCAAAGATATGCTGATAGGGTTTTCCATTCAGACAAACAAACAGGACAAATATATTCTTCTTGTTCTTTCTCTCACTCTATTTTTAGCCTTGCAGTGCGGCTGCAGGGATGGAAATGTCACCCAGTCCAACTTTGGTACAGAAACATCTCAACAACTATTGGATGGACTGTCATGAAATCTGGTACTTATACCTGATATACCCATTGTCCCCAGAGGATGAATCCCACTGATGGTCTTCTGTCTTATTTCTTCCTAGCATTACAATAACCCTTTTCCACCAAATAAGCTCCGGTTCTTGAACCAGTTCATTCAATACCCCATCCCTTGGTACAAGTGAATCAGCCCAGTTTTCTACCAAGTTTGTGCTGACACGCCCAGTTCTGTTCACACAAAGGAAAACCTGCCATGGTTTGGTGCCAGCTGAGAACCAAGTTTTCATGTTCTGAACCATTTCAGTTTTGGTCGAAATGCTCCGGCCAGTTCAAAATTAGGTGCAAAAACTGGAATGGAACCTGTTACGTGTTAATGGAAAAGGGGTAAAAGCAGAGACGAACCCTTCAGAGAAGGCCAAACATTCAACATTTCAAATGTTGTTTATGTAATTATCTAATTTAGATAATATTTCTTTCATTTAATAATTATTCTCTTCTAATTCTAATTCATTTTTTAAATCAACGAGTTATCCAATCAGATTCTTTTGTCTGTGTCTCCAGGCAGAGAGTAGATTAGCATTAGCTCACTCATTTGTTAGGAATTCATCACTGGGACAGAAGGCCACAGCCTGTGTTTGACCAAAAATCATCGGCTTTCTCGCGGGCCAGCCCTGTCTCGCTCTTGCAGTCTAGAGAAGCAGACGAGACTGATGCTGTGGCCAGTTGGATGACTAGCATGACCTTTTTTCGCAGCGCAGCAGTGGATCTGCAGAGGTCTGTGCTATTTTGGAAACTGAAATTGCGTTTGTCCCCGAGTTCATCAAAAAACAATTTTGAGAGACTTGAATCATTTTACAAGTGTTTTCAGAGTAACTTCTAATGGTGCAGCACAGTAGACAGAGCTATGTTGGTAGACAGAAATAAAGAAATGATATCACTGGAGATATATGCTACATGTGACTGTGTGTGTTCTTGAAATATAGGAATAAATTCAACAAGAAATCACGTAGCTTTTACAGCTGTTCACACCAAATACAAACCTAATTATAACTTATCCAAATGGATGGTAACAAAGTAACTGGCAAAGTAAATTATCTAGTGCTCAGTACAACTGTGCTAGTCTCATACAACTCTAAAAAAAATTAAAATAAAAAAGAAAGAAAATACTGCTCCCTGACAAAATCTCTTGCTGAATTCGCAATGATAATAGTCACAGTTTGCCACTGGTACAAGAGGTCCACATTTACTCTTGTCCCTAAGTTCAGTAACCTCAAAGAAAGAAATGTTCCCAGACAGTTTGTTGTATTCATTCAAACTTGGGTTGTATTTGTAATTTTGCAATTTTGTCCATCACTTAACACTGAACTGAGGAAGTTGGGATCACGGTCCCAAAAATTCTGACAGATAAAGAAACACAAATGCATTGACGATATTGACATTAAACTGGTATTTTTTTTTTTAGCTTGAATTTCAAATTATACATAGCATACCTCAGATTACAGGGAATTCATGTTGTTATGGAGGTAATTTGTCACCAACTCCAGTTGAGGTATTCTACACATTGTTTTTGTGTGTTTCATCATTGTAATAAGACCAAAGAGGAAACTTCTGTAAAAGCCGAAGAAGTGGACGTATGTCACGCACCATTTGAGAAAATCTGTGTCTCTGTATGCCCCAAAAAAAAAAGTTTATGACATTCTGTAAGACGTAAATAAAAACAGAATGCAGTGATTTGACTTTTCAACCTTTATTCAACTGAATAGAGTACAAAGACAAGATATTTAATGTTCAAATGGATAAACTTCAAATATACATCCATACATATGAATTTGATGCCTGCAACACGGTCCAAAAAAAGTAGAAACGGGGGCATGTTTACCACTGTGATACATCAGCTTTTCTTAGAACAGCACAACAAACAAACTGCTTTTTGATCTTAAAGGAAAAAAGCACTGGAGAAAGAATACATTCTCTCCATTCATCTATTATCTACCTACAGTATCTATGTGTAAATACCGAACTTGTTACTTGTTTATCTGGCTGATGAATGTTGGATAAACTGAAGCAGTTGTGAAGTAAATGTGAAATGAACCAGCAGTAAATGAGACGGTGAGCAATTGTTCTTTACTTTTATTTAGTTACTGCTGCTGGCCTCCTACAGACTGTACCTGTCAGATGTGCACAGATTTGGTTTTTCAAGGTTTTTTTTTTCTTAAATCTGGAAAACACTACCATAATTTTTGCTGAATACATTATGCCTCCCTCAAGGATGCATCCTTTTTAATTTTATTGACCCAATGGCCCATCCAGCAGTGCTAAAACTTTTTACACAAATATGTGGCAAAAAAAACCACACACGGCAATAAAAGTTTTGACAGTCAGCGAGCTCAGTCAGCTTTGTTTTACTGTGCTGTGAAGTTCACCAGCAATAATATGTTGTTGTTTTTTTAATTTTGGCAGAACCAGGCCAGCTGTTACTCAGAGGTGAGACAGAGTCATGCTTGCCAAACCTCCTGATTTTCCCAGGAGACTCCTGAATTTCATTGCCCTCTTCCTTTGTCCTCCAAGGATAAATGTTCTCCTGTGTTGCTCCTGATTTATGACAAATTCTGACACCTCTTTTTTTTGTAACAACCTGTTTCTTGCACTTGCCCTGAGCTTGCTGAGCTTAGCAACACCCAAGACGTTTGTGATTGGTTTGAAGAAATGCAAACAAGGCGTTTTTTTTTTTCCCTCTATAGGAGAATCTGCCTATGTGGAGCCAGACCTTTCTCCAGCTCTGAGCGCTGTGGAAAGAGGTCTGCCCATGTCCTGAGTCCAACACCTTGAATTGCTCTCCCCTTCCAAGCATCTATGGTGGCAGAAAAATCTGCGAAAAACACAAAACAACCCTTTCTAAAGCCAGTGTTTGGTTTGTCCATTCTGGGCTACTGTAGAAACATGGTGGTGCAACATGGTGACATCCATGGAAGAGGAGATAAGCTAAGGTAACAAAAGGTAACAAAAACAAGGGTTCTTATTGTCTGGTGATTATACACTAATGAAGACATAATTATGAATATTATATTCCATATCTGTCACATTCTGCCCATAGATCCCTGTAAATTGGACACACTGGTCCTTTAACCCGCAGATGTGAAATTCATATCAATCTTCTTATCCCACTCTCTGAATAAGACAGTAATTTTATGAAAAAAATAAGGAGATTATTCCTTTAAGACACTAAGACAAAGACAAAAGAAAATAAAACCAAAGACAGACATGTCGTCAGAGCTTTGCATTTATTATTTATTCTGCAGTAGTCTGGGCTTTAGGATGGGCCGCTGACAGAATGGAGAAGGCATAATCAACATGTTTGTTTCTTTCTATCTCTGTATATATGTGTGTATGTATTTGTGTGTGTTGTGTCAGTCTGTGGGCCGCTCCAGCAGGCCTGAGCCCATGTGATGCTCGTCATTCTGTCACACTGGATGACTCGTGATGCGACAGCAGCAGCTCTGGCCTCAAATACCCGTGAGAATAAGAGAAGAAAGGCAGGGAGATGGATAGGGGGACGGAAAGAACAAGAGTGATATACAGAAAGAGAGAGAAAGTGGCTGTGTGTGCGTGAGAGTGAGAGAGGTGTGTCAGCAAAGGGCCTCGATTTCCCCGGAGACACACTGACAGAGAGACAGAGAGACAGAGAGACAGATAGATGGAAACACTGAGAGGCTGAGGTTTGGAAAGCAGAAAAGTCCCAATTCTTCCTCCTAAACTGGACAGCTTCCAACAGGCCCTGCAGCACACAACATCAGCAGCAAATATCTGCAGGAGCTTTGTACCAATGCAGCTACAAAGCAAAGCGTGTGTACAGAAATAGACCCTTGAATGTTTAAATGTTTGCCTTTATGATGCTGAGTTTCCACTAGGCCTGGCACTTCTGCACCGCGCTTTTGATCCGTCCTTCATGTGGCTGCAGGTCC
Source organism: Lutjanus campechanus (assembly GCA_027495735.1). Taxonomy (NCBI): domain Eukaryota; kingdom Metazoa; phylum Chordata; class Actinopteri; order Lutjaniformes; family Lutjanidae; genus Lutjanus; species Lutjanus campechanus. The sequence continues at coordinate 7,715 of JAJHUR010089445.1, forward strand.
CACAAGCAGCATTTCAGAAGCATTTCAGCAGGGGAGCTTTTTGCCCAACTGATTATGTTTACTTGCCCAGATTTTGCTGATTTGGTCCTCCTCCCTTGCTTTTTTGTGCTTCTACCATGAATAAGTAGGCTACAACTTTTTTGTCTGTCTTTAGGATCATGAGTGGGCACAGGGTCTTTTAATTTGAAAATTGACTGGACTGTCTCTGTTTTTTCTGCATCTGACTTCCTGCCCGCTTCATCTGCTCTGTGCACATTGGCGCAACATCTGTCAAAAATAGACTTGTCGAGTATTTGAAGTGGAGCGGAGCAGAGACCCACTTCTGAGATGCGCCAAGATGCTGCTGGTGGAATCACAAGCACTGTGTAGAATGGAAACGATCAGTTCTGGCTGACGTGGTGCAGCTGTAACATGATGCAGCCATGTCTGGTGGAATCTTGTTGTTAGTCGGTCGAACTGTCTGTCCATTACTGTTCAACTTGCAGAAGATATCTCAATAACTCCATCCATCCATCCATCCATCCATCCATCCATCCAGGACAAATGTGGTCATTGCTGCAGGCTAAATAGAGTGTTCAAGATGTCCTCCCCAGTAACATTTTCCAGCTCCTCCTGGGGGATCCCAAGTCATTCCTGGGCCAGATGGGATATTTAATCCCTCCAGCGAGTTCCGGGTCTACCTTAGGATCTCCTCCCTAGTGGACATGCCTGGAGAAGCTCCAAAAGAAGACGCCAAGGAGGCATCCTAATCAGATGCCAGAACAACCTCAGCTGGCTCCTTTCAATGCAAAGGAGCAGCGGCTCCCTCCGGATGCCCGAGCCCTTCACCGTATCTCTAAGGCTGAGCCCATCTTACCTCGCAAGGCAGCTGGGTCATGATCCTGCCAGGTTTCTAGTTATCAAGTAGGGCAGCTAATCAGAGTCCTAAGGGGGACTACTGGCAGCTACAATTGTGGTTTCAGGTGTGACGACAGTGAGAAGCATCCATGGAAGCAACTCTTCTCTAACAAACAATGGCGCTTACTGAAGAGGTTAGCAAAGACACTGCGATAGCATCAGTTATATCAGAACTGAAGTGTTCTACAATGTTATATGGTTCATTTATCTGATTGGGTGTAGTAATTTTATTTCATTTTTTAGGATCCCCATTAGCTGTAGCAGCAGCAGCTATTCTTCGCTCACGAGCATAACACACGTTTCTGTGGTGTCACAAGCACACATTTATTGTTGCTTTACATGACCTTTAACTTATTATTTAGTACTGTCGTTCTAAACGTCGTTTAGTTTCCTGAAGTTTGTGATGGATTATGAAGGGAGCATGAGGTGGTTGCTGGATTGGGTTTGAAGGATGATGTGAGCTAATTTAAAGCTCCTTTGTGGATTTGTTGTTCTATAAACAAAAAACTTATGCAATGAGAATAATTTTAAAGGTTGTAATAGAAAAAAAAGACCTAATGCACAAACGACTAAGTAAAGAATCATCAATACTAAATAAATATTACAAAGCATATTAAAGCTGACATATGGGAGCCATATTTAGGGCAAATTAGCACGTCCCCACACAGCGAAGTTAGTGTCACTGTTTTCCCAGAACACTACAGGACTGCCACAGATGAACTGCAACCTAATTTAAATATGCACCAAAAAACATATTTGTTGATGTTGATGTGAGCTGCAGAGAGAGAGAGTATAGTTTGAGTCTACAGGGTTTGCAGATAGCTGTGGGAATCACGTGATCTAACGTGGAGAACGCTGCCAAGAGTGTTGTGACAAATCAGCTGTTATCGGAGATACTGCTGACTGAATCACACAAACATCAGCCTCCATCAACACACACTTCAGACTTATATACGCAGGAAGGAGACAATGTGTCATGATATACTGCTGCAGAGATAGAACATGTTATCAAGGCAAAGGTTTCATCTCTTTGATACAGTTTGAATGAATCACTTGTTGTGTATGTGTGTGTGTGGAGCTACTGCAGAGTGCATTGTGGAATTATTATTGAGTGTTTTAAACTGGATAAACTGTTGCACATTTGTCACAGGCGTAATTTAAAACAACCGAATGAAGCGAAACAAAATGGCATTTCAGTCTGATAATCGGGCGATACCCGATGACAAATGAACTGTGACTGTAAGTTGTTACCTGAAAATTTAGAGTTTTGGTAAAACGCAGCAAAGACTTGAGGGAGAATATGACTGAGTGTATAGATGGTCAGAGAAGAAGTGGATTTCCCCGCAGGACTGGGTTCAGTGGACCTTCCTGCAATTTTTTTTCTCTGCTTTGAAAACTTGTCACTGTAGGAATATATTGTAACTGTCATGAATCTGAGCTGAACACAACCAATGATCTCTATGAAGCTGCAAACACAAAACTCTTTTCCAGAAAGTTTTCTTTTGAGCCTTCAGGAGGTGACTGTTTCATACTTTGGTTGAACTATCACTTCCGAGCGAGCAGTAGCTTTAGAATATATAGAAATACATTACCTCCAACTTTAACACAAGATACGCAGACAAAAAATATTTACTGGACATAAAGGGTGTAAAAAGTGGCTGGTGGAGATTTAAGTCAGAATAATTTAGCAGCAGTCTGACAGCTCTTCTTCTTTCCTTTTTCTTTTTTTGTCTCGTTTTAAAGGGAATTGTCATTGTAACTCTAATTTATAATTTAAGCTACAGTGACCTTGGTCACTATTAAAGCACAGGAAAAGAACAAATTGCTCACGAATGAAAAAAATGAAACACTGAAAGTCAAGTCAGTACACTCTGAGTTCATGAAATTCTTTCTGTTACGGTCCCACTTGATCTGGCATGATCATTAGCTTAAGGTGGCCAGTGTCAGCAAAAATTAGCAAACATATTTCTTCAACGTCACTGTGTTAATTTGCTGACTCTTCTCTTCTGTTATATGACATTATAGCATGTCACAGATAAACATTTCTGTAATTATGTCACAATATAAAAACAGGAAGTAAATCATCATCACTCCAGTCAAAATTTAACAACTTTAACTTAACTAAACGAGAGCATTTGCAGCCATGGGCACTACCTTGAGTTGAACATTGTGGTGGTAAAAATGTCTCCCTCTGTATGAGATCTCATATATTTTTTTTATTGTTGTGGTTTACTATTTTGTTCATTCATATTCTCACTGGTAATAGCAACTTTAATGCTTTCGTAGGTTAATTTGTGGTTATACTGAGTAAAGCTCAGATGGGCACTTGGGGCAGCCTGGAGGTCTTTTAGGTAGGATACGAGGAGATACCTGTGTCACTCAGTATCTGTAGCCTGCAGCATGCTGCCACATTACTCAGATGTGCTTGTGTTGCTGTATTTCCAGGTGAGCGAAAGTGATTAAAAGTCATGTAAAAGTAGCAAAACAGATGTATGATGAGTGCGTGCAAGTAACAGACTATCAGTAATGCAAATATGTGATTTATATGGGAGTTTTGCAAGTGAAAGTGAAGGCAAAGGCCTATCGTGCTTCAATCTACTAATCCGCTACTGTGAAATCCATGAAACACCCACCTGTAACCTGCTAAAGCATGAGTTGTGTGAATGTGCAGAATAGTATTGGTGTGTTTTTGAGCTTATAGTGTTAAATAGACGTTTTATGTGTCATGGAAGTTCGAGAGTGAGTGCGGATGCTTATAGA
>JAJHUR010089447.1:0-35871 GCA_027495735.1 Lutjanus campechanus
ATGCTAAAATGCTTTTTGCTTTAGAAGAGTATTTAGTGATAGAAGCCAAAGTTTGCAAAGGAAAAGTTAATCTTGGTAATACTATCCTCTGCTTGTAACTTTGACCTTAATTGGCTGTTAAACCCGTACGATTTACATTGTCTCATAAAAAGTTTGTGTCAGTGAGCAGGAGAGCGTGTCACAGCAGTTGGTTCATAATTTTTGTCTTCCTGCTTGTTGTGTTTGGCAGATGTGGACGAGTGTGGAGAGCAGAGCTCCTGCTGTGAGCAGGACTGCACCAACTACCCCGGAGGTTATGAATGCTACTGCACAGCAGGATACAGACTCAACTCAGATGGATGTAGCTGTGATGGTATGTTTAAATTTTAGTCAAAACTGATTATTTATTTGTGCTGAATTTTGGGAGAGTTCCATTTTGACTTTGAAGATGTCAACACAAACATGCACACTGCTGTCTTTGTTTTAGTCTAACTCGTAAAGTTAGAGCTGTTTGGTTAAATTGCTTTGGCTTTTCTCAACTTCTCCTGCTGATGTAGCCAAAGTGTTTGAGTCTGTATTGTGTCTGTGTTGTTTAGATGTAGATGAGTGTCTGGCTGCTAATGGCGGTTGTGATCACACATGCCAGAACAGCGCAGGTTCTTTCCAGTGTTTCTGCCGCCGGGGTTTCCGTCTGGATGAGGACCGGCAATCCTGCATCCGTGAGTATCAGCAATTACGTCGAAGAGAGTGCGTGTAAGTGTGAATCACATCAGAAACATGCCACTGGAAAACCTGGCAAACTGTTGTTGTCGTACTGTAAACAACATCCTGTGTCAGTTGAGAGTGTGAGTGTTAATGGAAAATGGATTTTGCAGTTTAAAACATGATGCTTGTCTTCTTTTTATGTCACAAAATTGTACCATTTGAACAAGCCCTTCTGAATTGGCTTTCATTTTGATGTCGCAACTGAAAAAAAGGAGAGGGGGCAGGTATTGTAATGCTGCCAGCCCATCATGGAATAAAAAGCCTTTTTCACTGAAAATTTTGGCTTGTTAAGTAGGAAAAGCACATGTGTTACTAATAATATCAAAGATGGTTGTGTTCTTCTCAAGTGTCCCAGTAAACCACGACAGTGGGACAGTGTGCCAGCATGCACAATACCAAGCCTCTGAAACTGAAGCATTTTATTATTTACACTTGTGCTTCTCCTACTGTGATATGTCAAAATGTCTCCACTGAAAATACTACATAATATTACCATTATGATACTTTTTACACCTGCTATTAACATGCGTCTTAGGCGATCCAATCACAAGTGGACAGCTTTAAATGCAGATATATTAGGACACACTTAGATCTGATCTCTCAGACCACACTCGGAGGAGGTCTCGACCACAGCAGTGTGTGTGTGTGAATGTTTCCTGGGCCTGTACCAGGCAAACATGTTTTCTTACATCTTGGAGAACAAGGTTTGAAGGCCAGTGCATTTCTACAGCACTACAGTAAATCATTATAATGATGTTTGCTCACACATTTTTCCTTTTTAACAAAAATCTGATTTGGTTCTGCAATTTGGATATTACTTGGCCATATTGCGATTGTGGTAAGATGCTAAACTAAATGACATACAGTGTATTTTATTCACAGTGTGTCATATTGATTTTCTTCCTGTCTATTTCCTCACAGCACTAGAAGATGCAGTTGAGGCCCTGTCCAGCAGAGGTGCCATCGAGCTGCCTCTGATTCGCCCGCAGCTCACCTTGATGCAGGACTACAGCCAACCCCTGGAGCGCTATTACGACTATGAAGACGACGAGGGGGAGCTGAGGGCAGAAAGCAACCTGGCAGAGAAATTTGGTGAGTCCCCCCTGCTGCCCAAACCCAAAACCATTAAGCGCTCATTATCATTAAGGAGAACCTGTATCTGATTACCTGAGCGTGAGTCCCGGGAGGTGAAGCTGTCTGACAGACTCGTTTACTGCAGGCAGGAACAGACCGCACGGTGGGGGTTAATTACTGCTCCCAGACTGTTGGTACATACTGTAACACCACAGCTCCTCTGGCAGGAATGCTGAGGCTTATACGTCCTGGCAGCTAAACTGAGCCCAAAACAGGAAGTCAGAGGTTCTGGTTTGTGTCACCCAAACTTGATGGAATATTTTGACAACAGCAGAAGTTGAATGTTTAATGTTACTTTACTGGAAGTTAACAAGACTAACGCCTGCAAAACAAATTTTGACATTTTTACGCAGTCTATGTGCTGACACTATTCTGTTTTTGGGGTGTTATTTTTTGTCTAAAGAAGAGTTTTCCACCTTGTCCTGCCCCGCTGGGCTGTGATTGGCTTGTTTCCTCGACATGTCATAGTGAGTGCCAGAAAACCTTTGTAACATGTGGTCAACTTTCTGAAAGGGCCTGTTTCATCCAAGATTTTGTCCTAAACCTAACCACATAGTTTTGGTGCCTAAACCTAACCACACTCCGACTGAAATTTTAAATAAAAGTGAAAATAATAAGTTAACTTTTTATAAAGATAAAAAATTCAACAATGACTTTCAGTTTCATTCATGACTTTTCATCCAGGGGACAAGGGCTTGCATCCAGTGTTTGACCCACTCAACCACTACAACCTCCTCCCTAAACTTCTTGTAACTGCTGATATTTACACTCGCTCACAGCACAGTTGGGCAGGAGTTGCACTCACAGCTAGCATCAAGCAACGAGTACGAGCCAATCATAGCACAGTGGGGTGGGTATAGACAGAAAAAAAAGTCTCTAAAGAAATAATGCATTTTTGAGTTGTCTGTATGCCCTTTCCATTCTTGTGGATGGGATATTGCAAGAAGACCTTGAAAGAATTTCTTCAAAATTGGCACAGATGTCCACTCGGTCTGATGAAGGAATTGATTAGATTTTGGTGGTCAAAGGTCACAGTGACCTCGCAAAACACGTTTTTGCACATAATTCAAGATTTCATGTGCTAATTGTGACAGTAATTCCCATTCTATCCACAGTCCGAACACTTCATGCACTGATCAGGCAGCTGCTACCACCAAAGCAGACAGGAGAGAATGATTAAAAAAAATTTAAAAAGAAACTGAACGACCAGCATTATGTTAAAAATAAAGAAACTAGTTTATTCATATTAGAATGGCACCACCGTGGATCCTGCCTGCTGTTGACCCAGTCCCATGATGAACAGTGAAACTGATTCCTGAAAAAATACATATATTGCATGAGTCTGGACAGACATGGATGTAAACTGTAACTTGACTGGTTGGCGGAGGCATACAACCACAAGGCGGTAATGCTAGTTTGACCTGACAAATATCCGACTGGGATTGAAACATTGTCCATTCAAATAAATCCTCATTTGACTTGTTTTTTTCATCAATGCTAATTTCCAACAGCATTTGACCCACATGTGAGGTAAACTCCATTTAGCTTCACTGAAATTTGTAATAATTAGCCTCTGGGTTACTAACTAACTGAGACAGTAAATTCTTTGTTTGTGAGCGTCAAATGTCATGATAACAGTTTAGATAATAAGTAAATAAATAAATAAATAAATAAATCCTTCATTGTGAACTGTCATGGCTGTGATCTTTTTTAGATCAAGGCAACCTTTGTCTCATTCATTAACCTGTTGTTTCCAGTGTGTTTGAATGACACGTTCGGTAACGACTGCAGTCTGACGTGTGACGACTGCTCTAACGGAGGAAAATGCAATCCATGGAAAACTGGCTGCGACTGCCCCGACGGGTGGATCGGCATCGTCTGCAACCAGAGTGAGACTCCTGACACACAAATACATACACATGTGTATCCTGTCAGTCCGTATCAAATTATAAGCTCAGTCTTGGCAGTTAAGCAGTGATCAACCTTTTTCTTATTTTCCAATCTCACAGCGTGCTCTGAGGGACACTTTGGTAAAAACTGCTCCTTCCCCTGTAAGTGTAAAAATGGTGCCAGCTGTGATCCCATCACTGGGAGCTGCCGCTGTCCGCCCGGGGTCAGTGGAGACTTGTGCCAGGATGGTGAGTTGTCTCCCCTTGTCCCACAAAAAAGTTTTTGGTCCTTAATTTTTCCCAGTTGTTGAATTTGTTTGCTGTGTGCAGGCTGTCCTAAGGGCTTCTATGGGAAGCAGTGCAACAAGAAGTGTAACTGTGCTAATAACGGGCGCTGTCATCGGACCTACGGAGCCTGTCTGTGTGATCCTGGACTCTACGGACGCTTCTGCCACCTCCGTAAGTCCCATGTTATGTTTTAAGAGTATGTCCACAGAAAAATATATTTTACATACTGGATATGCTATAGAAAAAAACATTATAAACAGGCAACAGAAAAACATAGCTACACATTTGTAAATATTGTATTAAACCCATTAAGTGTCCATACCTTATTTCACGTAATTTAGAATTTCTTCACATTAAATGCAAATAAAGTTGTCACTGCTGTCATATGTCTTGGTTTAACATCAGGTATTGTATGTATTTTATTGCATTTAACACCATTGTATCATTATATAACCATATTTATTTAAAGTAATATTAAATTATGCAGTCCTTTTAAATAACCCATCATCATAAGCTTAGACACTCACCCTTCACAAACTATTCATGTCAGGAACCCTAGGCTATAAAATCACTGATTGACAGCCTCACTGTGAAGTTTACAAGCATTGTGAGCATCCATATTCAATAAAACAAGCTAATAAATTATTTTATTGGCTACAGTCTTAATACCACATCATATTTCTTCTTGTGAATTATCTCTCTGTGTCTCTTTTTCTCTTTGTTTTTTCTCCTTCAGCGTGTCCGAAGTGGACATTTGGTGCAGGTTGCTCTGAGGAGTGTCAGTGTGTCCAGCAGAACACTCTGGAGTGTCACCGTCGCCATGGCACCTGTGTCTGTAAATCTGGTTACCAGGGCAACACATGCAAGGAAGGTGAGCACACTGTCACAATTCTCTGCTCATCAAAAGACCTGACTTATATTTCTTGGAGGTTGTGTTTTGCTCTGAGGTGTTATTATTGTAGAATGACAGATGATGAATTTCACTAACTTTTTGAACAAGTGTTTAGAAAGTTATATACAAACACACAAAGAAAAAACAAAGCACAAGTCTGGACCCCCACCGATGATGTACCTACAGACATGCAGTCAGACAGTGTTGCTCCAAGGTTTACTGCTTTGGTTTACACTGACTGACACTGCTGCACTGCAAACTGACAGCTGTCATGGCTAATATTATCCTATAGTTCTTCCTGTCTGGCTCAAAGTTTTTTTTCACCATGACTGTCATTCATTTGACAGCATACGTTCCATAACTGTAAACCTGTTCTGTATGAAACAGACATGCAGAAGCAGATATCAGTGCTAACTAGCATGCTAACTGTTAATATCACAGCAAGTGATGTGACTGGTTTGGGGACGACATCTGTATATCTTTTATTTTTATCTGTTATTGCAGTCATGTAACAAGTTGTCGTGAACTTGAATAACTTCTGTCTAACGTCTGTCTCTCCTCTGCTCTGCTCTCAGAGGCGGAGAGAAACCGTGACCTGACCTTTTGTGCAAAACGCTGTAAGCTCTCACACTGAGCTGAAATGAAATAAGTGCACATAAATTAGATAAATAACATAAATAAAATATTTTATTTCTTTCAAGGGAGAGCCACCACCCCAAGGCAATAGTAGAGAAAACACTGGTTTGCCAGAGTAGCATAATGGAAATATTGTCTGAAATTGTCCTCAGTAGACATCTCCAGAATGTGTCAATGTATGATTTAGATTTTAGAAAAGGTAGCTTCTGATATCATCAATAAATGACATCCAAATATTAACAAATGTATGTAATTACATTATTGGATGAGTATCAGATCTATTCTAAATAAAGACAGAAAACCACTCAGAAAATCACTGAGCTCCTTATTAAAATGAAAGCGGAGGGTGATTTCCTATCTCTCGTATTACAGTTGAATAAATGCTCTGTTCTGTCTTGTCTCTAGAATGCACTCCAGGTACTTATGGAGCCGGCTGCGAGAAGAAGTGCGCCTGTCCACCAGGAGTGTCATGTGATCATGTGACTGGAGAGTGCCAACGGAAATGCCCTCCTGGTCGTCATGGAGAGAACTGTGATCAGGGTAGGCGGCCCTACAGGAGACACACTTTCCTCATCATTTAAAGTTCCTTCAGTTTTTGTCCTCCTGTGTTGAGACAAATCTACAGAGGAGGATTAGGGAGTTGAAATTTGAGATGAAGTTGAAATACCTTTTTCACTTAATTATCAAATTATTATTATGCATGCAAACCTCTCCTGTGTGTCCTGTATCAGACTGTCCAGAGGGAACATTTGGACCAGGTTGCATACATCCTTGTAACTGCACCAGTGCTCCATGTGACAAAGTAACGGGACAATGCAAGTGTCCAGCAGGGACGTCGGGGGCGCACTGTGAGAGCTGTGAGTGCAGACAGATGTTTTTAACAGCTAAGTGCAAAATAACCACATATAGTTTAACAGTATAATGATAAAAATGTTGAATATTAATCTTTTTTAATTTTTTTTCCAACAGTGTGTCCGGAGGGTTTCTGGGGTCCAGGCTGCACAGAGACCTGTCCAGTTTGTGAGAACGGAGGCGTGTGTGATAAACACAACGGGTCGTGTAGCTGTCCTCCAGGGTTCATGGGCAGACTCTGCCAGAACTGTGAGTATTTGGTTTCCGTAGCAACATGCATTAAACAGTCATGAGCTGAGGAGGATGGCAGCACAGTGGAATATGGAAATCATGCAGTGGTGCAGTTTGGACAAGAAATAAAGCTTCATGTTTGAAGACGGAGTAGTTTTTCTTCGAGGTCATTAGTTAAAATCCTTCCACTGCCCTGAAAACCACCTCAGACCTGTTTTCACTGGAAGAACTAATTTCTCAAACAACCACTGACGGCTGAATTATGGAGCCTAAACTGTCATGGGAACTTGCTGCACTTCCATGCAATCTGGTGGAGTTGGTTATGGTAGATTAGTCTTGATGTTTCTTGATGTTTTAGATTTTTTCTTTTTCCTTGTGCAGCGTGCCCGAGTGGACGTTTTGGTCAAGGATGCCAAATGAAGTGCGTGTGTGAGAACAACGCTCGCTGTGACCCTGTGACTGGGCGGTGTACCTGTGCTCCTGGCTGGACTGGACACAACTGCAGGAAAGGTAACAGTGCTGGAAATCATACGTTATCACTGCAGATACAATCTAACATCAGCTCATAACAACACTGATCTGCCAGCAGAGGGTGTTCCTGGTTTGTGTGTGACATAACTCTGTGATGTTTGTGTTGCAGCCTGTGATGCAGGACACTGGGGGAGCGACTGTGCAGAAACGTGCGACTGCAGAAATGGAGATGGCAGCTGTGACGCTGTGACGGGCCAGTGCAACTGTGAGGCTGGTTACACCGGAGCACAATGCCATCAGAGTATGTATTTATGTGTTTGTGTTACAGCATTTAGACACGACAGTGTGTCATGATTCAATTTGTGCTCTCTTGATAACGGTTATGACTGGCAGAGATTTTGCAATAGTTTGTGCGTGTGAGCGACTAGCGGGGCTGGAATTTGTCTGCATCTAATCTTGCATACTACTGGAATAAAGGCTTAAAATATTGTATGCACATTTATGACTGTATGCTCAAGGACCTCTTGTGCTTGCAGTGATTCAAAAAAAAAAACCCTGAGAAATTTTATAAAACCTGTACACAACCTATATTGACTGACTCCTGACTCCTCTTAACCGGCTGTTAGGGGCCACAAGTCATCAACAATTGCTCGGCGAATATAAGGGTTAACTACTTGCAGTATTGTGGAGAAAGTAGTTACATGCAATTAAATCGCAAAATAAATATAGTTGTAATCCACTATAGTTACTGAGAAAATATGTAATTAAATTACAGTTACCAATGAAAATGTTGGTGATTACAAAGGGGTTATATCTGTACATTCTTTTCGGGTTGCCTGGCAGAGTTCTGCACTCTTCTCAGTGATCTCTTCTAGTTACAGTGTTTCAGCGTAAGATGAAAGTCTAAGGACTGAACTGTTATTTATAAAGTGAGCACAAGTGTGGGTGATTTTTTTGTTCTGCTTTCTTTGGGGGGGATCTCTGTTTGCATAAAAATTAAACCATCTCTGGAAAAACTCATCGATCAGTAATTATCCCTGCATTGCAAATTGCATACTTTTTCCTTTGACTTTTAGTACGAACTGCAGCTGACCTTATAAAGTACTTATGGTTGCGTGCAGTATGCATACATTTGAGATATAATTTATTGTCATAAAAATTACCTTGTACTTTGACCCTTTTACTCATACACCCATCACAGAGGTTTGTGGGGCAAAATTGCCAAAAAAGCATGCTGGCATGCCTACTGCAAAATGCAACCAGCTACAGTATGACTATATTTGGAATACGGCATCTGACAAACTATGTACTGGGACATACGAAATCATTTTCAGTCATTGTAAATAGTATGTTAGTATGGATATTGGAATGCACAGCATGTGTTGCTTTTCAGCTGGTTCATTCATTAGCATTCTGTACAGTGTAGTTTTTGGTGCTACCACCAGATGGCACCAAAGTGATAATTTCTAATCCTACACACAGTAGCTTTAATATTTCAGTGTAGTTTCTGTTTTCCTTGAGATCTTTTGATTGATAGGCACCTCTTTTTTTTTTTTTTTTTTTTTTTTTTTTTTTTACTGTATAATTGTGTCATTTTACAATCACCCTTTATAACCTGACACTGGACATGTTAAATGTTATTTGAAGCTACACTTTACCAGCGTGTATGTGATATTCCCTTAGAGTGCCCTGCAGGTATGTTTGGTCTTGGTTGTCGCCACCGATGTCAGTGTGACAACAAGGCGTTGTGCGACCATGTGAGTGGAGCTTGTACCTGTCAGGTTGGCTGGACCGGGACCTTCTGTGAAAAGCGTAAGAGAAGCTCCTTGATCACGAAACCAAAGTCACCTGCTAAACATGTGCATATGTTAGAAACAGGTAGTCTTTATGTGTGTGTGTGTGTGTTTCAGCGTGTCCTCAGGGTTTCTACGGGCTGGACTGTCAGGAGAAGTGTTTGTGTCTAAATGGTGGCAGCTGTGACCACGTCAGTGGAGATTGTTCCTGTCCTGCAGGCTGGATCGGTCCGTTCTGCAACCTGAGTGAGTGGCAGGTGCACCACAGACAGTTTTAAAGTTCAGTTGCTTTTTTTTGTTATAATTTTTTTTGCTTTTGCTCCCTACATTTGAATGCTTATAGCTGTACTTTCTTCTTCTTACATTTTTAAAACAGGCTTGTTACTTCAATTTTAATGCTTTTGAGTTATTATAATTCGTTTTTAATATTATCAGTAGTAATTATTAATTGTAACGTTGTTTAATTACATGCAACACTCCCAACATCAAGACTCATTTCAAGCTAAATGGATGGGGGAAAAAGAAACCACAAACACAACAATTCAATATAGAAATTGGACATTATATTGGAACATTACATTGACCCAAAAACAGTAAAGCAGTGAAAACGTATTTTATATAATACCATTATAGATTGTCACGTTACCCCAACATATGTACAGTTTGTCCTGTTTTGTGTTGTCCTGTTTATGTTTTGTTTTGATATTGTTGATGGTGTTGTGTGGCTTGAAATGATACAATGAAGATTAATTTAAAAAAGAAAAACAGAGCCTTGACAATGGAGAAAAGTTGAGGTTCAGTTAGCTTTGCTCAGAAACAGCCAGTAGAAATGTTCTTCACAGGGCTGCTTTTTACTTTTATACTTTAAGTACCAACCAGCCTTTTTAACACTAGTATCTGCGCCTCTACTTGAGGACAGACTGTGCGTTCTTTTGCCACCTCTGCACTCCAGAGTTATGAAAGAAAGGTGGAATCAGAGGCTCAGATGGTTCATACCAGGACATTTGTGCAGCAGCACTGAAGCAGCAAGAACATCTTTGTAACGCTGACTCACGGTGGAACAAAAACACGCTTGGTTTCAGAGTTATTTGGGAAAACCCAGCCCAGTTACACATGAGAAAGCACCGATTGGATGTTCCCCATGCAGCGGCCTGTATCACTTACCAGACTGCTGGAATTTCCACTTTTGATCAGCAGAGTTCATGAGGAGGTAATGATATTGTTTGTCCCTCTCCTGGCAGCGTGCCCACTCGGCTCCTATGGGGAGGGATGTAACCAAACCTGTAGCTGCCGTAACGACGGCATCTGCCACCCGGCCAGCGGGCGGTGTGTGTGCACGCCGGGCTGGACTGGACCCAACTGCACAGAAGGTGAGTAGACACACGACACAGAGCACCGCAATCATCTGTCTGACAGGTAAATAAGGGGTCACAAGATGGTTTTGTGTTTTTTTTCTCCCAGAATGCCCTGCAGGGTTTTATGGAGCGGACTGTCGGCAGCGCTGCTTGTGTCAGAACGGAGCCACCTGTAACAAGACCAACGGAAAATGTACATGTGCCAGTGGATGGACGGGCACAGCCTGTGAATTGGGTAAGAGTCTCTGTATGTGTAACCACAAAACCACCGTCAAATGGAGCATTTAGGGGAAAATTCTCATTTATTACAACTTGGGTTTTATTTTTGTACTTTTGGCCGTCGTTTATAACATCTCAAGTCTGAGAACACTGCTATTACTATGGAAACGGCTCATGTGGTGAGAAACAAGAGATGATCTGAAAGGCCAACAGTTTTATCATATTTTCATTTTATTTGGAGGTAAAACCAAAAGTGACAGTAATATTCCATCCATTGCACAGGAAAACTGTGCAGCAGTACTGCAGGTCAAAGTTGAACAATCGGCCTGTAAACTGATGGATGTTTAGAGCAGACGTTCATTTTTCACTTCCAAATAAATTTGGCTAAACTTCTATGATTATCTGACTGGCTGGTGTTTTTTTAACTTGTCAGAGCCGCTTTTAGCAATTTTGCCGTGTTCACAGATTCATTATTACCAGCATAAACAAAGGACAAAACTACAAATATAAGACCCAGCTGGTACAAAACCAGAATTGTCCTTAAACCACTGCTGCATTTTTTCACTCTCAACATGCAGAACCTTGTGAATAGCTTCTTCCAGGTCTCTACAGAAAAGTTTTTTTTCCTGATGTTTATTTAGTGTTATTTTACCTTTGCTTGACGTGTTTCTCTGAACTCTCACATTAACGTGCTCTCAGGGGTGGAGAATAAACCGAATTCGAATTACAATTAAAATTTTTCCACCAATCTAAATTTTGTCTTCAATATCACAATTGTCAGTAAATGTCAGTAGCTGTGATGGCCTATAAATGTGTTTACATGGGTCCTAATATTCCATCAATCAGAATAAAAATGTGTCCATGTCCATGTCCCCACATCAATCCAGCATGATTGGGAGAATTTTTCATTCATGTTGAGAGCGACAGTGTAAATCTTTGATAATCTGTTCCAAAGAAAAATGTTAGTGCATAATAATCATGTCAACACTTCATCCGATCATTGCACTCTGGTTGTAATGAATATTGTTTCTGCGCATGTTTGTCCCACGTGGCAGTAACACTAGGTCACGTAAACAAGTTTCCTGATGAGCAGTAAATGTCCTCCTCCATGTTCTCCCCTTGTTCTAAGATTGCAAGATACGTATGTGCAGCTGAGATTGTTGCTCAGTTATGAAAAACAGCAGAAACACAAATATTGTTCCAAAACTGTATTAACAAGCAGAACCCCTTCTTCTTCTATTATATTTGTGGCTGATTAGATGCTTCACAGCAGGCGTAACGGCTTTGCACATGTCATAACAGTTATATTCTGTTTAAATGCTTTGGGGCATGTGAACGCACACCTTATCAGATTTAGGATCCATGTTGACGGTAAAGCTGGAGTCTTTCATAAGAATGATTTCAATCAGGTTGAAGAAATATTTTCCATGAAACCACAGCTATTGACATCTAACCAGAAGTTCAACCAACCAATCAGCTAACAGACCAGTATTTTTACCTCATCAAACTTGAATTAAGCAGGACAAACAAATCAGAAGTGATTCAAAATGAGGAAACAAATACATGCACTGATGTATAAACATTGAGGTAAATCTGATTTATCGTAAAATAAACTGTAGGCTGTTTGGCTCATTTTCAGTAACAAAACGCTGAATTCTGCCTCATCTTGCAGGGCTAAAATGATGTTGGTTAGTCTGGACAGAAATGCAGAAGAATAACATCACCTGAACCCAGAAGTAAACACTCAAGTCGGTGGCCTCTGGTAGTTTTACTGTTCCGAGGAAATACATCAATCTGAGTTCAATCTGCAGCCTTAGCTCATTTGTTATTGCCTGGTTACAGTCTGGTTATTTGCTGGCAGAGTTTGTTCCTGCACCACCAACGAGTCTGCCCTGTAAAAGTCTCGCTCGACCCGGCATTGACTTTCCAGCTCATTCTCCCCCTGAGCTCCACATCACACACTATCCTCCCTCTGTGCCTGTTACAACCTCTCTCTGTCGCGCTGTGCCAGACCCAGCCCCCTCTGCATGCTCAGGAAACCTCTAATCCTGTCGCTGGAATGTCTCGACCCTCTAAACTCTGTGACTACCACCTCTGATTGCCAACTCCTCACTGTCTCCAACCATAAATTATTGAAGAAAAGACATGTTGCAGCCCTGAGCACAAATATGACAGCTCAGGTTTTGCCTGTCGTGTGTGGTTCACATCATGACGTCTCTGTTTTCTTTCTCTTGTGTTTCTGCTGCTGTGTGTTTACACAGAGTGTGTGTCGGGCCGGTTCGGGGCCGACTGCCAGAAGCAGTGTGAATGTGAGAACGGCGGCCAGTGTGACAGACAGACTGGACGGTGCAGCTGCAGCGCCGGCTGGATTGGAGAACGCTGTGAGAAAGGTGAGCCAGAGAGTCTTTACCTACGCTACGGTAGAAAAACTAATGAACCTGCAGAAACTGTGACCTCATGGGGACTCATGCACTGTGGAAAGTGTTGGACTGGCAAGTGTTGTGTATTTTTGTTAATTATAACCTCCAATTTGCACCTTCTCTGCTCAGCATGTGAACCAGGCCTGTTTGGTGCCGGCTGTGAGCAGAGATGTCAGTGTGTGCACGGTGCTTCATGTCACCTCGTCACTGGAGAGTGTCAGTGTCCAGCAGGGTGGAGAGGAAAACTCTGTGACAAAGGTACGAACCTGCAGACAAAGACACTGTGGTGCTCTTGCAACACCTGGTGGACGTAGTTTGTCCTGTTATTTTATAGATTTTTCAAACATCTACATGCACGGGCAGAATCAAAGAAAACTTTTGCATTTTGGATAAAATGCATGATTGATTTTGATGATAGTGATTTAACAGACATTTATTTAAATAAAAATCCAGCTATTTCATTATTATTATTATTATTATTATGTTATGTGCTTATTTACTTGATATTCTCATTCTGTTTTAATTCTGCTACTGCAATTTGTGTCTACTGCATACATTGTACTTATATATATATATTTTAGAGTTTTTCCTTCATCCTAATTGAGGATAAAAGGACAGAGTGTTCAGATTCTAAATCCCGCTGAGGCAAATTGATCATTTTGGCTTATATAAATAAAATTGACTTGATTGTATGATATACATGTATTGTCCTTGTCCTATTTCTCATACATTCTGCATGAGGGAAAAAAACAAACAAAAGAAATTAAAAAACCAAACAAAGCAACAAAGAAAAGACTAATTTTCAGTTAAAACTGCAAATGGGTTGACACTGAAAATATGATCTATTGATGGGGATAAAGGGGAGGATATGTGCAGTATTACATTACAGCCATAAACATGTCATATTGTTGTGTCCTTCCAGCATGTTTGCCGGGCATGTATGGAGAGGGCTGCATGCAGCGCTGCAGCTGTGCTCAGGGAACGTCCTGCCACCACATCTCTGGAGAATGTGGCTGTCCTCCTGGATTCACAGGAAACGGCTGCGAACAGAGTGAGTCCTGCTGCAGGGCCAGTTTCTGCCTTCACAGTCCATTCAGAAAATGAAAGTTTGTGGTTTTTATAAACTCATTCTTGGATTAATAAAAGCACACTGAATGATGATTTATGATGCATCAGAAAGCAAAAACATCTCTAACAAATCATGTCCTTTCCTCCATCAGCTTGTCTTCCAGGGACATTTGGACAGAACTGTAACCAGGTGTGTCAGTGCTCAGAGACAAACCAGCTCTGCCACCCGGTGTCTGGATCATGTTACTGCGCTCCGGGTTTCCACGGCCCCAAATGTGACCAAAGTATGTAAAACAGCACATTTACACCTCATAGACGTATCACATTACACAGAGGAGGTCAAAGTCTTCATGAAATTCTAAATGTTGGCTCTCTGTTCAGTTTGTGAAGACGGTCGTTACGGCCCAAACTGTGAGAGAGAGTGCCAGTGTGACAACGGAGGGAAGTGCGTTCCTTCCACTGGAGCCTGTGAGTGCCCAGCAGGATTTATCGGAGCGCGCTGCAACATCAGTGAGTCCAACTGGAGCTGTGATGACAGTGAATAAATAAATAATGTCATTTAGTATGGAATGATAAGTAATCTGGCGTGTGTCTCGGTGGTGTCAGCGTGTCCAGCTGGACGTTATGGAGTCGACTGCGCTCATGCGACGCTGTGTGGAGACGGAGCCCAGAACGACCCTGTCACTGGTCGCTGTGTGTGCCTCCCTGGACGCAGAGGAGAGGACTGTGGACATGGTGAGATAGCATATATATTTGCATTTAGCCACGTGGTTATCCACATTACTAACATCAAAGTGTGGGACAAAAATTCAGTGATGAAAGCTTTTATCTCCCATACAGCCGATCACTAGTTTGATTGTCCCCTTTTCTTACTGCAGATTTTCACAAGTAAGGATAGTAAATCAAATAATTGGAATAGAGAGTAAACAAAAATCAAACTAAGATCATGATACCCAAAGTTTACAGAGTTTTAGTGGAGAACTGGGGCAAATTAAGTGTGAATATTTCATAACGGGAGAAGGAAACACAGCATGGTTCTGATGGCTGAAGAGGATGACCCTGATCTAGACCTAGAGTGGACACGCGCAGCTCTGTCTGTTTGTCTGTGCTCAAAGAATAAATTTATAGTATTATTTCGCCAGAAGACAGAGTGCCTTAGTTTATTGTCTTTAGTTGTCTGCACAACTTTACATTAAGCAAGATTTCCTGGATCCTGATGTCTAAGTGTGTATTTTATCTTTAGAAATGGCTTCAAATATCATCAGTCATGTGATTTTATCTGATGTAAAGTAAGCTGATACTGCCTCGAAACAGCAGTATCAGATGTAACAGACACTTTATTGATCCAGAGGAAAATTTCAGTATCCAGTAGCTTATATGACACATGCATAACAAAATGATTCAAACAGAAATATAAGAATGAATACACAGCAGGGAAATGTTAGTCGAGCCTCCAGAACTACTGCAGAGAGCTGTTACTGTAATATGTGCTAATGTAAGGTGATTAAAAGTTAACTAGAAAGTGCAAGAATAAGATTACTGCGGATAATATAAAATATAGATCGAAGATTACCAAATACAGATTGTCCATAAGGCTATCCTAGAAATTAACTTACAGTCCAGCAAATGTAAGGTGGTTGAAAAGTTAAAAACAAGGAAGGAATAATGTGGAAATTGTACATAACTACTCTACAGCATCTCTCTTTTCATCTGAGATCTGTTGACCTCTATGAGTTTGTGACCTCAGATCTCTGAGAAGGACCCCCTGATCATTTCAGAGTCTGTGCAGGTTTCCATTAGTGTCATCGAGACTGTGAGCTCACTGTGATGGATTATGTAGTTTGGGCAATTTTCATGTCTGTGTAAGTTGTTTTTCTTACTGTACGAAAAAGAAGAGCAGCAAATGGCTCCTTCTGAAGGAGGAAAACATACCCTGATGTCTGCAAGTGGAATAATTTTAAAGAAGAAAAACAACTTGTTATCTTGTCTGTGTTGATAATGAAGCAGAATGTTTTCTTCAGGTTAATTTGAGGTGTGTTTTCTGCCCTCAGGCTGTCCTCCAGGCTGGTTTGGGGCAGACTGTGTCCAACGCTGTAACTGCAGCAATGGAGGAGTGTGTGACTCTGTAACCGGCAATTGTACCTGCAGTCTTGGCTGGACCGGTGCACAGTGTGACGAAGGTGACAACAATCATATTCATATACAGTAGCTTGTTTTTTTAATGCACCTGCTTCTGCTCATTATGACATGTATGATCTTCTGTAGCTCGCTCAACATAAACACAGAGGGTGAGTGTGAAGTCATTAAGCTGATTTTTCTTCTTCCCATTTTATTTCGTGTGTCTCCAGAATGTCCTGCAGGCAGATTTGGTGCTAACTGCCAGCTGACATGTACCTGTCATAATAACGGCACGTGTGACAGAGTGGCGGGGACATGTCAGTGTGGTCCAGGCTACTATGGACATTTGTGTGAACATGGTGAGAACTGAACACATTAACATACACGAAGAGAGACAGAAAGGATACGTCCAGTGTTATTTGATCCATTTTATTCCCAAATAAATCCCATTAAAGACAAAAACCAACAATTATAGTGGAAATAGACAACTTGTTTCACTGTGATTCATCATTATTAGAGGCATAATGTAAAGCATTTTCCCATAGACTCATAAAAACATAATCCCTTTCAGTCATCACTTATGACCCACTAGAAGTATGTGGTGGTGTCTGTATCTGCAGAGAACCTGCAGCCCCTCTGCCTGTATTTCCTTATGTTCTCATTATTTTTGCTGTGCTCAGGACACTTTACCAACTCAAAATGTGAGTATTTCACGTCCTGTCATCTTTCTGATGTGTTTACGAACAGCTCAGACAAATCCTGCTGATTCTACCTTTAAGTAAATATTGAATCCATGGTGTAATGTCCATCAGTCTGCCAGTGGGGATGATATTTCCTGGGAAAATGATGTTGGAAGCAGTAACACAAACTCAAACTGTTATTGCCGTGTAACATCATTACAATATTGTTTATACCTGTTCCCAAACTCAGTATCAATAGTGACAGTTTCAATTTACCTCCTCAGTGAATGTGCTTCTTTCTTTTCTCATATAGTGTTGTTGATCATTTTTTTACGGGGCTAGACTCTGACTCTGGCGAAACGTAAAGCGATCCTTTGCTGTGTCACAGTGTGTTCCCCCATCAGATGGCGTTCCCGTAGCGTAGGGGTAGATTATGTTTAGGTGTTGCAGAGTAAAGTCAGAGAGACCACATAATGATGGGAAAACAGATTTCAACGCAACACCTTTGCCAAATCAGCACAACAATAAAACCACGATGGGGGACTGAAAAGTCGCCTGTTTCCACTTCGATTGATTCCAGTAACACGTTTTGTTTGTGTCCTGCTTTCAGAAATACTCATTAAACTACCAAATTTATACAATCAGAGACCCCATCAAGTTATCTAGGTCTTAAAAATAAAAACATATATTTATGACTCTTTGTGATTTTGAAGATTTACATTTTCAGTGGGAAGCAGTGGGCTTGGGGATTAGAAGCACAGAGAGGGAAGAGAAGGCGAAAAATAGAGAGAAACCAATCTTGGAACCCCGTCGGCTATCGTTTGACAACGATTTAGCCTCTGGTGATTAGGGATGTTCCTGGCGACTAATTTCCCTGTCGATTAAACGCAAAATTTAATTTAGACTAGTCGACTAGTCTAACACTAAGAAAACAGTCAGAAAGCAGTTAAAATTGAGCAGAATTTATTAATTTATAATGTTAAACACTGTCGGAAAAAATACTCTGCGTATTAAGAGCCATTTGAAGCCATTAATCACAGTCAACAATCGCCAAATCGTACTTTAAATGCCGCTGAAATGTGCGCTATGCGTGCTAAATATGTAGTACAAACCAAACACATTAACGTACAAACATTAGAGCAACTCACTAAATGCTTCAACTTTTCAGACCGAAGAGGATCACGGCCTCTGCAGGTAAACGACCCTGACGTTTGCAGCTGACAGCAGCAGCTCCGCCTGCACGTTTGTATCCGTGTCTGTGTTTAATGTGTGCACGTTTCTCCAGTCGAGTTATTATATATCAGCTTATTCTGTCACAGTCTACATTCAACATTATTTCCATTTTCTAGATTAAAACACTGCCAAACCGCGCTGGTTTTACGAACTGTCATCTGTCCGACTTTGACATAAACATCCGGGGTTGCCTAGGTGATCAGGGCGTACACGCTGGACGAGAGAGGCTGCCGTCTGACAGGGCCGCGGCCCCGACTAGTGGCGGGCGGCTGCATGAGGCGACAGATAACCGGCATCGTGCATGAATGAAATATTGATAAATATTTTAAACGACTAGTAATTCCGGTGCCGACTAGTTAGGGAGCGGACGTTTAATCGTATAGTCGACTAATCGCGCGCATCCCTACTGGTGATGATGGCCAGTGTTTTGGGGCTTCCGGCATAGCCAGGGGATATCCTGATACGGATAACTGATATCCAGGTCAGACTCCCTCTTCTGCGTGCTGGTCATTGTTTATAGACCGATTAGCAACTTGAGACACGAGAGTGAAGTTTGAGATGAGAGATGACATCTAAGACAGGATTGTATCTGCATATGAATGCAAATAAATATTTAAAAAAGCTAAATCATTCAAGCCTGGGCAAACATGACTGCACAATACTACACAGACAACAAATAGTCTAAATAGTTGTCTCTTGTGTTCAGATTCAACATTCATGTACATAATCTGTTCATAAAGAAAAAGACGGACTGACACGTTGTGTTTTTAGCTTTTCATGGGATTTGTAGAAAACAGCACAAACAGATTATTGGCAGCCTCGTCTTTTAAAGAATGAAATATTATTGTGGCACACAAATACAGAAGGACAAAAACAGAAATGATCTCCCATTGTGACTGTAAGATGAGCGACAACATGATACATGAGCTTTTGAGAAGAAATCTGATGAAAAAATCTGTTTAACAAAGGAAGCCAAATTTCTTAAATATTAGATTTTAAAGGCATTTAATGCCAAATTTAAGTCAATATCAAAAAAGTATTGAGTTTCAATAACAGTGGATGAATTATGAATATCTTCTACCTTAGTTAAAAAACAACTATCTTAAAATACTCCATCATATCATATCATATTGTTAATATGGATGCATCAGTGTGCAGGCAGCGTTCAGTCTAGTCATCTAGTTCAGTTCAGTGGTTCCAAACCTGGGGGTCAGGCCCCTCTAAAGGGTCACAAGATGACTCTGAGGGGTTGTGATATAATAAATTGGAGGAAAGCAGAAAAGAACAACACAAATTTGTGAGACAGTTCTTGTTTATGATGATTTATTAATCCATTGAGAACATGTTAAACCATGACGGTCAGTTATAAATCTTGTCTCGTCCTCAGCATGTCCTCCTGGTCTCCACGGTCCACTGTGCCAGCTGCAGTGTGACTGTATGAACGGAGCGTCCTGTCACCCCGTGTCGGGCCAGTGCATCTGTCCTCCAGGATACCATGGAGCTCGCTGTCACAGAGGTCAGTTAAATCACTGCTGATTACCCCAACATAATAACAGGATTAATGGCATCTTCGTGCCTAATTTATGCTGTTCCTCCTGTCCCTCCCTCAGTGTGCGAACAGGGGACCTACGGTCACGGCTGTAACAAGGTGTGTGACTGTGAGGACGACGCTCTGTGTGATCCTGTGACAGGAAAATGCCTCTGCTCCTCAGGGAAGACTGGACCCAGATGTGACATCGGTAAACTTGTCTAACCGTTAACTTTGAGAACACACATACACAGCGAGGCACAGACCGTTCTGAGCTTCAGTTCAAGTCCATCAAAATTAAAACATGTTGTTCATGCTTTATTTAAGAGAGGGGGGATTTACAAGTGGCCTGTTCAGTGTGAGGTATTTTGGTTTTCTAACTGGATTATTCTTATACTTCTCTCAAAAAGAGGAAATTTGTGAGGGGAAAAAATGGAAAATTAGTGGAAGGATGGATCTGTTAAAGTAAACCTCACACTGACTTTGAAATTAATTTTAGATATCCATTATTATGAGTCGTGAAAAAACAGATTCATAGAGAGCAGAATTAGCTGCTTTGTGTTGAAAAATGGATATTAAACTTCCCCATTACCCAATGAGGACAGGAGGAAAAAACTGATTCTTAGATGCACTGCAATTGTCTCTAAAAAGATTATGAACTGATGCAGAAAAGTCAATAGTTGGAAATTTAAAAACCAGTTCTCAGTATTATGATCATCTCTAATAATTCTGTAAAACCAGCTGTACCACCTCACTGCTGAACCAGGTGAACAGTGAAACGTAACGGACATGTGCACCCTGTTCACGTTCTAAGCCAGGCTGGTTCTTTGAGTGTGAGTGTAACTGCAGATGAATACAATCTGGCTTCTATGAAGCTGAAGGTAAACAGGACCTGGACAGGAGCCACAATGTATGCAGGTTGTGTCTAACTAAATTTATAATAATTTGTGGATCATTACAAATGTTTTAAAAGTAGCAAGTAGTCACAGTGAGAAAAAATATGTCATTTATAGACATAAAAAATTTTGATCTATCAAGAATAATCGATAATTGTTTTATAATCCCATCGTAGCGATCTGAATCAGAATCAAATCATGAGGTGCAAAGAGATTCTCCAAATTACCCATTGATGGGTTAAGATGAAAGATTTTATTTGCTAAAGAATATTTGGTAAAGTAGGGTGTAATATTGTGTTTCCTTATTTATATAGTATATCCCTATTAAATTTGTGTATCCACAACAGTTGATGTTCTATTGTAAGAAAACTTTCATAACAACTAATCAACAGAATGTGTGTAAAAGAAGTCAGAAACAACATCAGATACAACATGGATGTAGGCACTTCATCCAAAAACATGTGGTTAATAAAGCATGTTGTATTGGAGAACAGTCGTGTGGCAAATGCAGAAGTTGGTGACCTACGTACCATTTAAACTGGTAGTTTGACACTGTGGGAGTTTCTCTGTGTAGTTTTATTTAACGGTGGTCATTTGTGCTTTCTGTCAGACTGCAGAGTGAATCGTTACGGGCCGGACTGTGCAGAGACCTGTAAGTGTGAGAACGGGGCGCAGTGCGACCCACGCAACGGCCGCTGCAGTTGCCTGCACAGCTGGATCGGACTCTCCTGTCAAGAAGGTACAGTAACAGTGACACATAAACAGCATGAGTGACACACATGATTCATCCCTGCTGTCTTTACAGTTCATCGTTGCATCCACATGGACGGCAGGTGAGCAGCTCTGCTGACTCTTGAGTCAGAACAGAAGTGACACTTCAGCTGACTCGGTGAAATCAGAGCAAATAACTAGTTTATGTGCTGACAGCGTTCAGATTCTGTCTGTTTGGGGCAGAAGTGCAGCGTCTGCACTTCCTCCTCGGTGTCGTCTTTGTTCTGATCAAATATGAATGTTGCGTGTTTGCTGAGCTGGACTCACAGCTCTTTGTTTCCTCAGGTGGACCTCCGCGCCTCACCTATGGCAGCAGAGGAGACTCACAACACGACAACTCATTATAGCACCGCCGCCAAGCCGGAGGAGTCCAACTCAAACTGGGACAGATCAGCTACGTTTGACTGAAGTGACTCAAGTGAGTGAAAGTGTGTGACAGGAAAGGCAGCTGAAGACCTTCATGGAAATAGACTCTCTGATGAGAACTGCAGTTTCATGTTTGGACCTGAGCTGGATGATATATATTTTTTTAATTTTTGCGTGTCAAAGTGTCCTTTGAACTGTTGAAGCTCGTTTCATCAGCCCGACATCAGCTCGCTGGTACATTGTGATTTTCATGAGGTCAAAGTGGGACATCGAACAGCTTCAAATCGCTCCTCGAGTGCAGTGTCAGATTGTGGTTGTGTTTACTGCACTTTTGATATTTTGTGTTTAATATTTTGTCCTTGAAATACCTTTTGCAGGTACTGTATATAAAATATCTATTTTTTTGTTTTTTACCAATTTGATGATATTGCTGGACATGATTCAACCTCTGACACTGAGGACATTTTTGAACCCGTATTTCATGACTTACCAGTACTATGAAGTTGTTTGCAGTCTTTACATTATGAAGTACTACCCTCAGTCCGATGGTGCTATGGTGCTTAACTGTACTAAGTAACAAAGACTATAATGATCCTCAGACTTTATAGTAAAGCACATTCCTGTGGAGTAAATGTGCATTAATGGACGGCTGGAATCTCACAGCTCACTAAAGATCACACTAGCATTCATTTGCACCTTCTCCAGGGTTAAAGGAATAGTTTGGATTATTTGATGTGGGGTTGTTTGAGCTGTTATTGATGGTGTTTTGCCTACAGTAGATGGTGGTTGGCACACCTTGAGAACCCTGAGAAAAAAACCTTTCTATTTTTTGTAAATGAAGAAGTGCACCTGGAGGGTATTCCACAAAGAAGAAAAATCTTTTTGGAGCTCAAACTCCGTCAAAACAGCAGACAGTTGATAAATATCAATAATAATGTGTAGGGGACTGCTGTCATTAATTAGTGGAACTCGCTGGAAGCTACATTGATTGGTTGACTTTGTGGAAAGGTTTGTGGTGATTGGACACAATTGGAGCGTGATGCAGTATTCAGGGATTGGTTGAATTTGCGTTAATTGTTGTGATTGCAACATCACAGCTTCCTGGAGGCACTGAACTGCCGTGGACAGGGTTAACAACAAAACATATTTTAACCACTAAAAAAATCAATATCAGTGTTGTTTTCAGTGTTTGCTATATTTAGAATATTTTCACTACTTTACTTTGCAGACAGACAGCCTTTTCTGATGGGAAACCACCAATATATAAACCAAATATTGCTCTCTCCAAACCAGCCAAACTTGTAGCAAAGTTAATTGTTTAGCTTCTGTGCTGGTGCCCCCCGACCTGAAAATAATACACTGACGATTGATAAGTACCTCATACACCCCACATCAAATAATCCAAACTATCCCTTTAAGTGTCTAAATATTTTGTTTTGGAGTTGATTTTGTGTATAAATTGATTCATATTTATATTTCACTCAATTGTATACAATTTGAATATACCGCATGTTTAAAATACATCCTTGTTTTTCACTGGATAAAAGAGACTTTGCAGCGCTGCCAAATCTACAGTCCAGTAAACAACCCAGAATGAGTTTTTATTTTTTACACATGAATGCCAATAAAGACAGACACATAAAGGTTTGTTTACCATTCTTATTTTATCATTATTTCATTTTCATTGAAGATCGAAGCTGTACATCCTGTCTAAAGTCAGATACAAGCACAGTGCAGATAGCAATGCCTGCAAAAGAAAATTAAAAAAGAAAAAAGGCAGAGGTGATCACAACCAGAAATATATACAAAGGTCAAACTATGTACAGGAGATACCAGGCTCTCACTACATCATCTTCAGAGTGAATTCAGTCCACCATTTGCATTCACTTCAGAGCATTCCTCATGATGCATACACAACACAAAAAAATTGCTTCTTTTTGTCAGTCTTAAAATCGATACAATACTGATAGGAAAAATGCAGCATGATGAAAAAAATAAAAACAGTTCTTTTAATTCTCTCTACTGCATTAAAGGCTAAAACATAAAAAATATATTCTCTGTATAACCAGGAACCTTCTGTAAAATAAGCTCTATCCATCTGTGGCTCTGGTTTCATTTCTGAACTAGTCATTAACATGTTAGAACAGCAAATATGATGAAACTAGGACCACTTAAAGCATGAATGTCTCCTACACAGGCGAGGGCACTAGGTCATTACACTTCAGCCTTAAAAACATTAAGAGTTATTTCTACAATGTGCAGAAACCTGTAGACACCACAAGATCTTTGTTGGGCAGGTCAGCACGGCGTGAAATAACACTGATGGTCAAAGAAAATGCACAGCGATACCGTTTAAAGGACAAATCCGACGTTTTGGGAAATTCTTGCCGAAAGTGAAATGAGAAGATTGATACCACTGTCACGTCTTTATGCTAAAAATTAAGCTATTGACAGCTGCCGGCTAACTTAGCAAGCAAAGTTATGCCCTGCTGCTCTACTTTGATTCTGATTGGCTACCATGTGTTGCTTTGGTTTGGTTAGGTTTAGGCATAAGTATTGAGATTGGTTAGGATAAGAACATCTGGGCAGGTCATGCCTTCACAATCCTGGGGAAAAAAAAATATTGCGGCTGGTTCTGTAAAAATGGAAGCAACAAATAAGGGTGAAATTCAGCGCATATGGGAGAAGTTTACCTTCAGGGCTTTCTGGAAGAAAACCTGACATTTAACCCGAACCATTATCCCCCACCCCCACCCCAAACCTACCCAAGAGGGTCTTTCTAGCAGAAGGTCTTGAATGCTAACTTCTGCCAAGAGCAAATTCATCTAGAGGAGGCTATGCAGTGATTTGCTGGAAAAATGACATGAAAAAGTCAAGCAACTGTGTGGCATGTGGGGTAGGTTTGCCTCCAGGGCTTCCTGCCAGGAAGCCTTAACTCTTTCCCTAACCATAATCTTTCTACCAGAAGGGCTTTATGCTTTCTGGCAGAAAGCCCTGAAGGCAAGTTTCCCCCATAACCCAGTGGGACAAGCAATCTTTACCTGCTGTGGAGGCAAAGATCATTCTTGTAGGAATTTTGTACATATCTTAATTCCAAGATTACAATTCTAAACAAAAACAAAGTGATAACTGTAGGCTGCTTATTTACTTAATGTTTGCTAAGTAGTGAGCTACTTGCTAGCTTGTGAGCACTGACAGCCCCACAGTGAGGAGTGAGAAGTGGTGAAAACAGTGCACGACTTGTTCACTGCCAGTGGGTCTTTATTAGGACTTAAGTTAGGGAACGGGTTAGGAATACTTTCATGTCGAGGTTTCATTCATGTTCTGTTGGAATAATTAAAAAAATCAGTTCCCAACTGGGAAAATTCAGGTGAACACCCCCTCAAGTCGGAACAACAACTCAAGTATTGCGCATTAAGTTTTTGTTTACATGTAATTTGTAATGTTGGATTGTAACTGTTTGTAAGAAGAGCAGCTTCCTTGACTTAAATGGGAATATTTGAGGTGAATGTGCATGGTGGAAACACAAAACAATGGGGAGACAGACCACAACAGGTGATTGTTTCTTGGCTGGGACACCGAGCTGTCTCTGCTGGTTGCCTGGCAACTGCCATAGTCTGGTCAGGTACATAAGAACCCCACAAAATGGATAAATTATGTTTTTACACTTTATTACACTTTGAATGTCTTCAGACTAGCTGTTTCCCCCCTGTTTCCAGTCTTTATGCTAAGCTATGTTAGCCAGCTGCTGACAGCAACGTTTGTATTTAGCAGATAGATATAAGCGTGGTATCTTTTCATTTTAACTCTCAGCAAGAAAGCGAATAAGCAAACTGTTCCTCTAAGTCTTAAACCTCCTTCCTACTCCCTGCAGATGAAAATATTAAGACACAGTAACTCCACAGACTAAATGAACTCCATGTTCTTTGCTTATTTTTTTTCTCCCTCTCTTCCTCTGAAAAAACATCAGCTTGCACCAGTTCTTTTCACTCAGACACAGCAAATCAAACGTATACAGGGATCAGTTTATACAACAGGCTAAAGCAAGGGATTAGTTCAGTTGTCCCCCCCTCCCCCCACACACACAGAGAAACAGACATTAAATCATTTTGCTGTTAAAAATCACTTAGGAGGAGTAACGAAGCAGACTGTAAACCTCATCTGCACAAATCCCTCACAGTAACTTTGATTATCCTTCTCCACTTGAACTGAGAAGCACCAACATCTCACTCATCTCACCATTCGCACTAATGACAGCTTTTTAATTTATACTTTGTTTTTTTCCGGCTAAGAATGGATAGTTTATCTGCTGTTAGTAAAGATTTGTTATCTACATGTGTTAGTAAGCAGAGTAGCTTCTTACTCGTCCCGTAGGTGCTGTAGGCTGGGTGAATGGGGTCCATGCTCTGAGGATGTATCACATGCTATCCACTTGTGCTTAAAATCACAGTAAGAGAGCACCCAAAGGAGACAGAATGATATAAGGTGGCGTCAAATTTTTGCAATAATACTTCTGACACGTCTCAGGTGGCACATCGCCTGAAACGAACCTTACCGCTCCTAAAGCAAGTAGCTGTTACTATGCATTCTGTATATGAAGGACGTTATTTGTTAACTAGTATTACAGCATTGTCAAGTAAAGATATAGTATATGGAGTAAAGTCCATACCATAGATAGATAACAAGCTGGACAGCACATGCGTCAAGATGACTTCTATAATCTTGCAGGAAGTGAGTGAAACTGTGAAATCGTCAAAGAGAGATGAAAGAAGAAGAAGAAGAAGGAGATCTTTGGCTCAAGCCACGCTAAAATGTCACTGGTCCTCCCCAGTGTCCACACACGAAAGAAAGACAGACGAGTAAATACAACCTCCTGACCATGTGCACGCCAACGCACGACTAAAACCACCTGCTCTGTTCCCTGAGCTGCTGCCACTCACTGATTAACTGGGCACGCACCACCTCCTCGTCCTGCTTCCACCAGTCAGCGTCGCCGTATATATATTGGGCACACGAGGCCAGTCGCCAAAAGGGTGCAGCCTGTCGAGCTGCTCGTCTACGCTAAACGCCCACAGCACAGTCTGATGCAACTGTAAATAAGGCAAAACACTTGAACAGAATTTGATCAAGGAGACGCGTCTGTGAGATGTGGAGCCAGCACTGATATGACGGCTGAAAACAGAGGTTGTTGGGTAACACAGTGAACTCTGCAGCTCCGACCATTTGGGATGAATAAATAGATAATCTCTTCAGAGGCAGACGAGTTGCCTTGACACATCGGTTCCTGACTCGTCATCGCGGACGGTTCACTGGTCAGGACGGAGGAGGAGGAGGAGCGTCTCCCCTCCTCATCCTGACAGCAGGAGCGCCGGAGCATCAGGCTGGACGAACGCTCTGCCAGTGAAGACAAAAGAGGGAGGATGAGGAGAGGGAATTATCAGGAGGCGATATGATTCTATAGTGCAATGGCTGTGAGATAATAAGACTATTGTAAATACCCATCCTCTCCCCTCCTTTAAACTGCCCTCCGACACCTACTGACAATACTAAAGTGCTGATTGTTAAAGCCCGCGACGAGGCTCGTACACTGATAAAGTTGACAACACAAACAGTTCTCCAGAGAAACCTTGACGGACTCAGTACAGTACACACGTGTTTGTAAACAGAACGTCCAAGGAACAAATGCATGGCTATGGTACATGTGCAACAGAGTAGTTTTCGTATATTCATACAGTATGAACTTAATCTTCCTTTGAGTTGCATTCAGTTTTAGAAAAAAAGCAAAAAAAAAACCAAACCAAAAAAACCCAAAAAGAAATCTGGCTGCCAAGCAAGCGTGTGCTTATTTTTTTAAAAAGATATTTTTGTCTACGTTTTTTAAAATACGTTCAGCTGAATTGAATGTATAACTGATTTAAGTATGAGCGCATATCCCTAACCTCTCTTCCACTTATTACGTCTTTTCTGTGTCAATCCCTTCCTTTCCCGTGGAGGTGACTGTATTTTTTCCCCCTTTTCTTATCTTATCCCCGTGACTCTAAATGAGGTGCCCTGGGTGGCCTTGGTGTGGCCAGACTCATGCGCCAGGGTCTCACTCAGTAAAAGCTCAAGCAAACAGAGGATCAGGCAAAGGTGGGGCGCTGCGGCTGCAGCCCGGGTGCAGCCCTGCCGGGCGGGGCCGTGCTGCGCGTTAAGAGCGGTAGTCCTTTTTACTGTACGGCTTGTTCCCCAGGATGCTGTCCACCTCGTGTGTGATGGACGACGACAACTTTGGAAGAACCTGCAACAGGAGAGAGACAAGAGGGTGAACGTGGTCTTATTGTACAGTCAGTGGGTTTGCTCTTTGTTAAACAGCATTTTAAGAAATTCTCTGCAGTTACAAATCACAGCTTCTACTTTTTCTAGTTGTCATCATCTTTGTGGCTTATATTCTGAAACTTCCAGCTCTTTACTGCCAATACAGCAAAAAACAAAAGAAAAAAAAAAGGGAAAATTATTACGTGTAAAAATATTCAGTTTTATAGCTGATCTGCAGTTTATTTAATTAGTTTCAAAATTTGCCTTTTTCAGATAAACTCGATACTCGAGTTTGTTTTTGTACCTTCTGTTGCTCACATTCAGCTGATTTGTTAGTGTGAATTATTACAGTAACACTAAAGTAAAAGTAGGAATAAACACTATATATATATATATATATATATATATATATATATATATAAAAAGCTGTCCATTCAGCCAAATGTAATATATTTATTTTGGTGGAAGCGCACAGCAGAATGTTTACTGCCAGTGTTATATTTTTTTATTAATCTGATGTATTATAATAATAAACAATATCATAGTATTTTAGGGCTGTACCAAATTTTTTTTTTTTTTTGATTCAAAGCTTCGATGGGGGTTTTCGAATGAAGTTTCAAATGTCTGTCATCATAATTTGACATCTTCACCTTAAATCCGCTTTCTTCAGTGAACTCATCAGCTTCATCAACACAAATGAAATCAATGGTGGTGTTAGATTGCTGCTACACTGCCCCATTAACGCAGGTGCGTGTGTGTGTGCCAAGCAGGTGACTATTTTTTCACTGCAGCAAAAATGTTTTTGAAAGGCTGAACGCCAACAAATATGGACAGACAGAATATTTTCTTTGATAAAAAATTAAATGATTACATCCATATTTTTTCAATGAATTTTGGCTTTTGGACTTTACAACACTCAGCCTCTGCAGCCTCTATTGCAATAAAAAGCTGGAGATATACTTGCTCTTTAACCAGACATTCGTGTAGCATTCATTTCTAAAGACGTGCACCACCAACGCTCCAAACAGACACAGGATATGCAAAGTTTCCACAATGCTCTGGCCTTATTCCGCAAATAGTATAATACTGATAATATTAGTGAAGCCTAATCTAATTGAAACTGCAGAAATACCAGGTTTAAACAGAATGAAGAGAAATGCAAAAAGAAAGCTGTGCAACAGCTGATTTAGAATTCAAATGTCAATGTTATAAATAAAGCTTTGAAGCTTTTAACTAGGGCTGCATGATATGGTCAAGAAGTCACATTGTGATTACAGTATTTTGACTGAAACTGCGACTGAGATGTGCCATCTGATCAGTGGGAATGATCATTTTTGGAAATCACAATTTTTTTTTCAATTTTTTTTCCAAAAAATTGTGATTTGGTTCTGCAATTTAGATATTCCACTTGGCCATACTGCGATTAACATAATATTGTGACTTAATGTGCAGCCCTACTTCAAAGTATTCGGTACAGCCCTATATGTCCTTTTACAGGAATCCTAAAATACATTTAAATGAGATTAATATTTTAATGTTGTCGTGATGTAATTAATTAAAAACTAGAGAAAATTAAATTATTTGTTCTCTTCCCACTGTATAGACATTAAATATATAATATGTACTAAATGAAAAATAATAAGTAACCTAAAAAAATAACCTGTAGTAACTTATATGTACTTTTTCCTATTCAGATGAGGGGCTGTGTGTCTGTGATTTAAAATTCCCATGAAAAAGAAAACTGTGGAGCCCTTGGGAAATGTGAGCATAACATTTCAAAACTGAAATATCAAATGTACTAAGGGAAAGAAGACATATAGTGTGCCCACATCTAGTGTCCATATACTCCCTCACACACACACAGGAGGATACACAAAGCATCAGAATGGAGCAGGAATGCTCTTTACTGCAGGCCAGACATAATGTGAGGAGAGGACGTAAACCCCCACCGGTCTGAAAACCCCATTAAAGGAGTGCATCTTATCAGGAGAGGAAGAAGTGGCTGTAAGCCTGTCTCCAATCCCCCTGGCAACTGATACTCCGCTGACCTTATTAACTCGGTACAGTAAAGCACCCAAGCGTGCAGCGGCAAACTGCCCAAGAGGCCGAGCTGTACCCAGGAGAGGAGGCTGCTGCTGTTATGGACTGTAAGGCACGAATACGGAGCCTGATGAAACAGGTCAGGTCACACTCTCACAAATTAAACCACTGATTTGCTCCGCAGGACGACAAACACGTGTGTACACACACACACACACACACACACACTCATTCTGTGGTCTCACCTGTATTGCTCCTATGTTCTCCATCAGCTGGTCGGTGTTGGACGCCCCTAAAAGGACGGAGCTCACCCCCTCGTTCCGTAGGCACCACGCTGCAGGGGACCAGTAAACAGCAATGACATCCTCACCATGACTATTGACATACACACACACACACACACACACACGCTCACAGCTTTCCTGATTCACAAACAAACACACTGCACATTTCCGCAACACTTCACTGCAAACACACAACAGATTGATTTTTTTATGCATGTCAAATGACAACATCCCTTCAGGCCCTAAAACATCCTGATACAACATGAAGCTACTGACACATTTCCTGTCCACAAATGACAAATATTATACTGTAGCTGGATACAAACTCTACACTCACATCACACTAACACTCTACCAGATCCTTTACATACCACAATGTACAAATACTCCACTACAACCAGAACTGTGTAACTATTACAGCCTGACCAATATATCAATCAACTGATATTGGCTTATGACAGTTACATGAGTCTATATCGGTATCGCCATTATGTTGTCTGATGTGCTCCTATATGAACACTTAATTTTTTTAACAGAACGTATAACAGATTGTTTTTATTTGTTAGCTTTAAAGGCAGCATTTGATGCATATTTGATTTCTTGATTTAATATATACATATATTTTTCTCTGTTTCTGATTTTTTTATTTTATTTATGAATATTAAAAATACTGGTGAAAGTTTACTGTTTTGGACAATTTTGGACAAAAGTGTTTATTTTAAACTGTATCATATCCTCTTTGTCACAAGTGATAACCACTTTTGATAGCTTGCTGCAAAAAGTGTGTGTTCTGTAAGGGAGTATCACGATTCTCCAAATCCATGATCTGATTTAACTTTCGAGTTCATGATTCGTTTCGATTTAAATGTATATACTGTTGTTAAACTATCAAATCTTGATTTTTTAAGATAAGCAAATAATTGGTTTTATGTCCTGTCATTTAAATTTTTAGATTTTGAATGCAGAACTATTATTAGCAAAAATGACTCACTGTGCAGGAGAATATATAATTAAATTATATTTTATTCTTATTACTTATGATTTAACATGTAAGCAGCAGCGTTTCAATGTCATGACATGGCTGGGGGAACCTCGTATATATTCTGTTGGATAATTGAATCTATAACTGTATTTTATATATCTTAATCTGCAAAGTTAAAAAGTAACTTTAGCTGTAACACTGGGTACAAACTGATCCAACTTATTTCCTACCAAAACTGATTTCAATACCTCAGCTCAAGTTTTCCTATCGATAAAGACTAACCATCA
Source organism: Lutjanus campechanus (assembly GCA_027495735.1). Classification (NCBI taxonomy): domain Eukaryota; kingdom Metazoa; phylum Chordata; class Actinopteri; order Lutjaniformes; family Lutjanidae; genus Lutjanus; species Lutjanus campechanus. The sequence continues at coordinate 31,475 of JAJHUR010089447.1, forward strand.
GACACCAGTGCTCTCTTTCTCCTAAATTTAAAATCTGTAAACCTCATGGTGAGGAATCAGACCATCTGTAGCTGTGTCATTTAAAAACGGAGTCAGCAGCCCGCCATGACTGAACGAAACTCATCACTTTAAAACGGCAGTGACAAAGAAACTATTAATCAGTTGAGTCATGGTCAAATCCTGATCCACTTAAGGAGGACTAAGCAGTTCTGAATAGAGATAGTTGATTGCTGAGTCTCAGTTCCAGGTAATACAGACGTTTTGGGTTGGCTGATTGAGCCGAGCCACTCAAAAAAACCCAATGAGACTCAACAATCAACTATTTTTCTCCACAACTGTTTATTTTGCCACTTTTTATGTGGCTGTCCAGTCAGTGTTGATGGTAAATGTAGTCAACTGAAGCAATAAATTCCTCGATGTGTGCTACACTGAGCAAGAAAACTGAAATCTCCTGCTGGCGGAGCTGTGCCAGCAGTGCCTACATGTACCAGAATGCATTGTGCGCAAGCTTCTGATGCCCACCCCCATGTTGCTGTGTATCATCACTAGGGCTGCACGATTAATCATAAAATAATTGCAGTCTCAATTACAGCTATGCAAACTAATTTATCTAATTTATAAATAATGATAATTCATTCGCTCCTATAGGACAAACAGACTGCATCACAAAATCTCAGCATCACATTACATAGTTCATCACCATACTATTTTTTTTGTAATATTCAGCAGCATTTAAGTTTTGAAAAAGTGTTCTAAAGTATGAGTGAAACAGAGACAGAGAGGGTGTTCTTTTTTTTTTTTAACTTAAGTCCAACATTTTGATATAAGTTATGTCGTCTAATTACAACCCTATCTAGACAGTAAGCGTCTCAAACAGCGTCTAAGCGCAATAAAGGTTTTTGTTAAGAATCGTGTGACAGAACTGTGATCTAAATTCATAGTGAGAAAAATTGTAATTCACATTTTATTAAGAATACTGCAGTCCTAATCACCACCCTAACCTACAGCTATTACTTTGTTGTAGAACATAACATCTAGTGACAAAAATACTAGTACACCAGTAGCCTAGATTTCCACTAGCCGATAGCCTGTTGTTCTTCCTTAATGCCGACTACATCACTGGATGAAGGGAGGAACATATTTTGCAGCGGAAGAACTTAGCTTACTCGGTCAATAAAGCACACACTGAGGAATTTATTGCTTCAATTGACTACATTTACCCTCAACACTGAATGGACATCCACATGGACAGTGGCAAATGTCCCTTTAATAAGATCCATATCAGAGTCAATACTCATGTAGTATATTGGGTCAGTGAATTCCTGTGTGAAATAAATGTAGAGGAGCAAAAAGTACAATATTTCTCTCTGTAATGTAATGCAGTACAAGTATGATGAAGAATAAAACATAGAAACAGTGCTTGAGTAAGTGTAATTAGTCAAATCACATTACTGCACTAATAATATTCAGGCAACACTTTTTTGTGGTCTCTCTGTGCAAACTGACACATAAAACTCATCTTTGTTTGGTGAGCTACAGTATTATAATTGCGAGCTGTATTATGCAATACAATGGCGAGCTCCTGCAATTGAGGAAAATACTCTTGTAAGCAGATTACAGAATAAATGGATGGAGAATTTTACTGTTAAAATAGTGGGATTATGATTCTACACAAATCTCCAAAAATGACAACAGCTGAAGGTCTTCCCCTGGTGTTGACGTAAATGCAGGCCTTCCCTGGGGTCACTGAGATACCCACAACATCTATTAACTCTACTCTCCCTCTCACAGCCACCATCTGACTCCTGAATCTACCAGGAGGAGCAGCAGGCCTCAGTACTGAGCTACAGGCAGGAAGGAGTCTGTCATTGTTATATAGTTTTTATTCAATACTGGAGTGCCACAGTGATGTAGAGGACTACATGGTGGACATTAATCTCCTGTGCTGCCTTCAGGAGCCCTGGAAGGATTTATTGTAATTGGGAGAGATGAGGGTGTCCACTAATGGGCCGTGAAACCTAATCTATGACACTGCATTACTGCGAGGGTGAAAAATCTGCCGCGATCGGCTCACAGATAGCAGAGGGAGTCCCAGATTTACTCGCCGCGTCCCTAATGTCTGACGCTTTAACAGCCCCCGCAGGAGAGTGTGCGTCTTCGGGGTTTGCACATTCTCACTTTCCTGCCTGGCAGCGAATCGATATCGGCCGCTCGCTGGATTTATGTCTGCGATGCTATTTTAATGCTGACACTGGAAACTGTTAAAAACATGTTAACACCAGGGAGAACCACAGAGCTGCATATATATGTATATATACTGTAAACATGTTTGCATTCCTTATGCTGATATTTATGTTACATGCTTAATGTATTCAAAAGGGACAGATACTGTTAATTAAATGAATGTTTATGCGATTCCTTTTGGTCCCTGTGAGGCAATGTTAAAGGTTATACATGCATTTATATCTCTTTAATACAAACTATGTACTTTCTTATTCTCAATTTCCCCCCATTTACTTGTTTCTTAGAGCTGCACAATATGTTTAAAAAAATTGTGTGTGAAAACTGTGATCAGTTTGACTGATATTGCAATATGATTTACGATACATGGAAATGGCGATTTTTGCATCACAATATTAATTTTCACTGAAAATAAAATAAAATGATGATGTGACATTTGTTGTGATCTGTACCAATCAATCATGCTTTCTTACACCTAGAGAAGATGATGTGTAAGTCAGGACATCTCTGCAGCACTACAGTACTTCATTATGCTGCTGTTTTGTTAACACATTTGTCCTTTATCAAATAACTGCAGCTTCTACGATTCAGATACTGCTCTTAGTCATACTGTGATTTAAATAATATTGTGATTAATTGTGCAGCCCTACTTTAAACATGTTTGTAACCAATAATCACCTGCTTCTCAAGGTTAAGATAAGATAGTTGATTTTTTTTTGAAAAGAGGCTCACATACAGTAGTACAGTAGTTAAAAAGGCTATGATATGTTGAGCAAAGATGGATGATTTAACATTCCACAGCTCTGACTGAACCAAATCAAACTGAGATCAATATTACAACAAAAACATGATTCTGACTCTTCAAATGTTCATTTACTTTTCCATCGAAAACTTAACAAATATACTTTGGCTTTAATAGAGAATATTCCCGTATGATTCAAATTAAATGCTTTGCATAATCTGCCAAATCTAATATTAATATAGCCAATATTTATAATATACGCTGATACCGATATAGAGCGATATAGCTGTGAAAGGTAATATCAGCCAATAATTTTATCCTGCATTGATATTTACCGTGCATCCCTACATGTTTGAATTCCTTATATTGATATTTACATTAATATCTTAATGTATTCAAAGGGACGGATCCTGTATATTATATTTAGGTTAAAGCAATTCCCATTTGTTCCTGAAAGACAATGTTTAATGCTATACATGTGTTTATATCCCTCTGATACACACTGTTTACTTGGGATGATAACAATTAATCAATGATCAGTAATTTGGTCATTAAGAATTTAATTGAGCAAGTAAAATTTAATCACTCTACTATGAAATAAAGATTTTACATAACAGATTTTCAAGAGCAGTTTCCACATATCTGATATTCAAGTATATGTGTTTAATATGTAGACCTTCACTTCCTTATATGTTATGTTAGGCTCTGTAATGCTGCCAGAGAATATGTAATATGTTGTTGTGAAATAAAGCTTTGTTTGAGGGCGCAAAAACATGTTTGGTATTGTTTGGTAGAAGCAAAGTTTCTATGTTCCTTAAATAAAAATGAATTAATGGTTAATGTTATGACTGATTTAGAAAAGTGTGTACAATTTGCAACTTTACTTTCTCATTCTCAAATTCCTTCCCATGTACTGTTTCCTGCTCCTTTCACCATTAATGTCTTTTAAAATTTACAGTTATTACAGCACACACACACACACACACACACACACACACACACACACACACACACACACACACACACGTGATAACACAACACACCAACAGTCAGACCAGAGCGTTGCTGACCTCGGCCTGTCCGAGGCAGAGGGACGGACAGACAGACAGAAAGAGAGAGAGCGGCAGAGTGTATCTGCGTACCGATGGCGAGTTGGGGCAGAGTGCAGCCCAGCCGCTCCGCGATTGCCTGCAGCTCTTTCAACTTCGCCTGCTGACGCCGGCCCTCCTCGCTCAAGATCTTGTCCTTCAACCACTGGTAACCCTGTCGAAAACACAGCACACCTGCTCAAAAACACAGCCCTGCTCACACCGCTGCGCCGCAGCTCCCGTGTCACCAGGGCCTGTTTTTAAACAAGTGACTCTGTCTCCTGCTGTCAGGGAAACACAGCTACAACTACACTCACTGAGATGCT
>JAJHUR010089450.1:0-20384 GCA_027495735.1 Lutjanus campechanus
TGCCAAAGCAAAAAGTCATGTACACAGTCATGTACACAATTTATACAATAGAATATATAGTAAATAGTAAATGAGCAAGAATTGTATTGCTATCATGGTTTCGAATGTCTTGAATTTTGTGTTTCAACTTCTTGGGTCAAATATTGGTCAAACTGAAATTCTCTGTCCAGTAAATTATAGCATTCTAATTATCATTATCTTACAAGTTATCAAGTGTGTTGTGGAGGGCTTTACACTACGCAACTCAACTGCAACTTAGTTTCACCTGAGTTTCAACCAACTAAAGTTGTGTAAGAGTTTCACTGTGTAAAGTCAGCCTCATGATGGCGTAACATTAAAATTCCTTGAACGCAAAAGTCTAAAAAGGCAGGTCATTTTTGTCTGTCCCCTGAGGTCTGACAGAGTAAGAGTTGATCCATTTTTCCTGAAACCTCCTTTTCTCCTCAAGCATTTGGTGGATTTTCTATCTCAATTCCACATTAAACGCACAGGATGTATATTCTATCACCAGGGGTCTCTCTCACATTAAAACAATAACAAAAGATGCAGTTTGATGACGTTGTGAAGTAGCGTGGGATCATGGGAGTAGTTTTCTTCATTGTCAAATAACCACCATTGCCAATGAAAATCTATCTGACATAACTCAGGCAGAAATCATGTTCATGGGAGAAATCATTTCATAGTTTGATCATTTGAAGATTTATTCGAGTTATGTTCAGTCATGTTCGACTTCCTTCCTCACTCTCTGACGTATTTGATGTATTCTGTATTTTCCCATAAGTTATATACCAAATAAAACCACACTTTTACCTTAAAGCGATATTCCACCGCAGAATAATAGTCCACTCAAAGATCTTCAGTTCACAAAACAATCCTGGAGTTTCAGCAGAAAACAGGGTTACAGCTACTGGCAGTGAATGGCGACTATGGATAAAATGTAAAAAAAAAAAGAAAAAAAAAGAATACAAAACAAACACAAAATGTCTCCATCCTTGTGTGGTGAAATCCAAGTGTCTGTGAGCCACGACATTAAAATTTAACCACAAAAGACACTATTTACACCATGTTTTTAGCCGAAATGTCAACTGTAGCATGTAGCAGGTAGCATGTAAACATGGCATCGATGTATCGCGAGACTTCGTATATCTCTTAATGGATGCACATGTGAAAATAACACGAGATCTCTTGTGCACCTGGCTCGAGTCTGAGAGGCTACAGTTGACATTTTGGCTAAAAACATGGCGTAAATGCCGTCTTTTGCGGTTAAATTTTAATGTCGCAGCTCACGGACACTTGGATTTCACCACACGAGCAGGATGGAGACATTTTGTGTTTGTTTTGTGTTCTTCTTCTCTGTTTTAAACTGGGTCACCATTCACTCTAATTGTGCTGGATTTAGCGGCAACACTGTTTTCCACTGAGACTCCGGGAGTGTTTTGTGAACTGGAGATCTTCACCCATCCTCTCATCAGCACAGGGGTGAGTAGATATTGAGTGAATCTTTGGGTTGAGTATCGCTTTAAACATATTATGGATTTCTCAGAGTTTAATCATTGTTTGAAACATTTGAGATAATGAAAGAATATGACTCAATAAATATAACATAGGTCTTGTGTTTTGAGACATTTTAATGTGGCAGTGTCACAATTTATAGCTTAAAAATTGCTGAGTTGTTCCTCAGTTCCTAACCTAGCTGGTGATGCTAGGTGATGATATAGTAGCCGCGTGAAAATTACATTGAATGACTAAAATTTAATGCATGAACTGTTTCTGAGGGCCACCATTGGCCCACAGGCCGCACTTTGATGAACCCTGAGTTCGAGGATATTATAATCAATACATATGCACTAAACACATGTTTTATGCCTTGTATACTGTTGAAGAAGAGGACAAACTGTGGAGTATAATTTATAGCTCATTCTCAAATATTTTGGAAAGGATTTTGAATCGAATAAAAAGAGCATAAAAAAATTGATAGGGTGTGGATGAAAAATAAAATATAAAACACTGCTGCAAGGAAAACTGAGAATGAAGACTCAACATGAAACCTTGAAAGCTGGATGGACAAGAGCATATATTCATGCAGTCAGACAGCCCTGGCTGCTAGACAATAAAGTACTCACCTCTGGAGCTTCTCTTTATCCCCTGCAGAACCACTCTGGTCTCAGTGCCCAACACAATAGGGCCACATACACGAAATGAGAAGCACTTCCTCTCAGCTTCACAAGTCAAGGTTTTTTGTGCTCCAGAATGAAATCTGAGAAGTACAATGGATTGGCCTGAGCATGTTCGTCTGTCGGCCCGCCTGTCATGCACAAAATCTTCTATCTTTTGACACAAAACTTTTTGGAGAACGACGCATGTCATGACTCTCTTTCTGTTACAGCACAGAACACAGCACAGTTCAGTAAATTAATGTGAAAACAGCCTCCCCAAACATGTCGCACTGAAGGTCAAACATTCAAGTAAAGTAACAATAAGAAAAGCAAGATTTTGACTGGAGGGACTGAAAGACTTTTTGGCACAACTCAAAGACTGTGAGTGCCTGTTTTTGCTTCAGAAATTGTATTAATCCTGCAAATATTTTATGTGATTAGATTCTTTATTTGTTAGTTGCTTTATAATTCTTAATTCCTGTATGGTTAGTTGGTTGGTCTATTTTTATTTCTGTGTCAAACATCTGCCCATGGGATTACAAGACACCATCATATGATAAAACACACATGTTCCAGTAATGCATGTAGGAACAAAAAATAAATACAACAAATTACCACATCATAATGCATTATTATCATAGTCACTCAAAAAAGAAGATGACACGTTTGAAATAAAGTACAAAAGAACTGTACACTGAGAAGAACTGTTACAAACCTTGTGTTTATCTTGATAAAGAGCTATTTTTAACATCTCCAGGTAACTAGCTGATCTAAATGTTTCATACGGGAATCACCACCTCTATCTTTGTGCATCACCCATATTCACAAAATCAATACATGTTTTTGAATTACTGAACAAGGTAGTAGAAAACAAGGTGAAACTCATTTTCTATGCCAACATTGAACAAATCCACTTTTCTTGTTCCAGGAAGAAATATCGTACAGTTTTAACAATGAGTAATAAAATCAGTTGGGCACATAAGGATCTTTGCTTTTTAGATTAATTATATATGACATATTTTATCATCCTAAATATACACAGTTTTGTTTTACTACTATATTATCAGCCCATTGTTCTTACTACTGAGCAAATACATATATAAACAAACAAATGTTGAGATTTGGTTGTTGTTTTTTTAAATCCCTCACCAAACCTATAGTTTCTAAAACATGTATATTTCTCTTACCCAAGAGCCAGTCATTTGTTTAACCCACATAAATATCTTTATTATCAGCCTATTTCCTTACAACTGATGTTCCCCATTATAACTAACTTTGGTGCATATTTGTGCCCACCCAGACACATAGGAATGTTTTGGTGACGCCTTATTTGAAGGGATGTGTTTAGGACTGCCATGACATGGTCATAAAAATGTAATGACACCTGTCATGAACACAAAGGAGTCTTTATGACTGTTGTCATTAAGAGTCATCAAGTCAATTATATAATTTTTAAATCAGAGCTGACATTGTTTGAGATGTCTTTGTTATGACAACTTGACATTAATCAAGCCAATAATGTCTTTATTAAGACAACATAACCTGTCCATGTATTTGTACCAACATAGCAAGTTACCTTGGTGCTGTACTTTGTTGTCAAACTGGCCTTATAACATTGAATGTCATCTTTATGACAAGTCCAAATGGTACCACGTTACGTGAAATCAAGGAAAATATTCATGACACACTTACAACAGTCTCATGATGGCCAGTGTCAAAACCAACCACATATGATAGTTTAATGTAATGTGAAAACATAAAGCAGTTTCTTCAAGTTTGATAATATCAAATAAAGACAATGACAGGTTATGCCATCTTGATCAGTCAAGTTGTCATAACAGACATCTTACACAATGTCAACTTTGCATTAAAAATGACATAAGTGATCAAGTGACACAGTCATAAACACTTGGAAAAAAGTCCTTTATGTTTATGACAGGTATCATGGCATGGTTATGACAGTGTTATGAGTCTTATGCACACCCCTAAATAAAGTGTTACCCTTTAAAGGCCCCAAACCCAAACTGCTTGAAAAAGTTTTGAGTGTGTACTTTCTTGTGTATTATTTCTCTTTGACACTGATATTCCATGACTTTACCTTCTTATGAATTCATCACTCAGTGATCTAATTAACAGGAAATGGACTGTATAAACAGTGTATACAGCACACTATAAATGAAAGGGGATGATGACCTGTACTTTGACTGATGGATAAAGTTGCACAATCCAACCATGTCTGTTTTCTTCTTCCATTTGTTTTGTTTGCTATTTCATATAAAAGTTGTGATGCAATGCCTTCATGACTTTAAAATAATATAATTTTACTGATTTGTTTCAACAGATTGCTGAACTTCCACAGTAAATTTTGTCAACTGAGGGTTTGGACATGGAAGTTTCTTTCAGTATTCTGCTACATGGATACCATAGTGAGCACTGGTGAAGACGGCCATAAGGAGTAAATTATTGATTCATACATACATTTATACATCTACTGTATTTATTCATGTGCATCTGCCATCAACTAATAGATTCCAAATACGTGGCACTGTATGGTCTGTGACAAGTGTGATTCAGCCACGTCTCTGTGGACTTTTATTTTCCATTATGTACCATTGCAATAGCTGAAGACAGGGTGGCAAGTACAGTAGAAGCCAAGAATACAGAAAAGGAGATAGAAAAGAAAATGAGAAACAGAATCAATGGAGATAAAAAAAAAAAAGTGAGAAATCCATGAGAAATCCAGAAGAAAGGTAACACAGAGAACTGGAGCGTTAGGACATCTGCTTGCTCAGGGGGCCTCCTCTGGTCTAGTGGCTATGCATGCATGTGTGTGTGCGTGTGTGTGTGTGTGTGTGTGCATGTGTTTGTCCAGGCGTCAGTACACCTGCACAGACTGAGTGGGTTGGCTCAGTGGGTTGGCTCAGTGGGCTGGCGTGGAGCTCCGTGGATCCCCCTCCAGGCCAGCTCTCTGTCAGGCCCTGCCAAGGTCAGCCTCCTGCCAGAGGGGGGGAGGAGGGGGAGAGCGGGGGCGGGGAGGGGGACGCTTCAGCATGACCACCAGGCACGCTGTGTCTAATAGCAACCGCAAAGCTCTTGCACACACACACACACACACACACACACTTATAGAATGAACTTTAACACCAATACAGAGACACACAATAAAGTCTTGATAGCCAGCATAGGGACACATTGTAGGAAGGGGGTGCCTGTAGCGAGAGTCTCACATTTTTTTACTCTGCAAATAAGATAAGACAAAAGAAAAGGTACAAAGAGACGGAAATAGTTTGGATTAGCTGACAAATAGCTCCAGAGCTTAAGAGGATGAAAGGGTAGCTAGGAAAGTAACAAGGAGACCTGTGTGTTTTAAAACTGCTAGCTCCGTATTATGTCCATTCCACAGCTATCTATTACCTGGATCATCTTACTGGGTGGCTAGACCCAGGGTGGAGCCTGAGACACCGAAGCCATCCTGAAATACCTGAGTCACCTGTGTGCACACAAGAAGTGCTGCAAGGAATATCATGAAAGGTTGTGACTGAAAGCCAAACCACCAATGGTGGAGAGAATACTGGAAGTACTGTTACATTACTGGGTTATTACTCAGCTACGAGTAAAACTAGTGGTGTAAAAGAAATAATTAAGTAAAAGTACAGAGTATAGAAACTACTGAGATTATCTATAGCTATACTTTTTAGCCACTGATGTTTAATGCATCATGCAAAATGCATTATCAGTATCACTAATGAAGCAACATATCCTACAATGCATCAATGCAGCAATTGCAGCAATTGCATAATTAACGGCACAGAGTGTCAAAAGTGAGAGTCGTGTCCATTAGTGTTTCTTCTTCACAATATAGTGAGCTCAGTATATTGTCTTCCATATAAAAAATGCTTTGACTTGGAAGTAGTGAACGAGTGAGTTTTGGACACAGTCTTAGTTTAGCTAGGTATTTAGTAGTAGCGAGTCGTAGCAGATGAGGCGATCCCATGGATGATATTTGTTTTTCTATTCAACATAGACGATCCAAGCACATAGCATATCTAAGCACAGGAAACAGGAAAAGAGAAACTTGACTCAGGGAGGGTAAATTGCAGACATTCAGTCAAAAGGGCTGTCTGTTTCTTCAAATCCATGCTGTTCTGGTCAGTGGTCACAGTCACCTCTCCAAACCTGTACTTGCTGCAGCATTTTTCTGTCGTTTTTTTTTTTTTTTTATCCATTTGATGGTTCAAGATGCCACCATGGTGAACCCTTCCCTACATCCCATAGGTGTCAGTGTGTCACTATGTGGTTTCCGGGGGTGGAAGTAGCAAATTACAACTACTCAAATTGCTGTAACAAAGTCACTTCTGGGGTGTACTATACTTTTATGAGTATTTTTTTTAAGTCAGCAATTTCACTTGTACTTAAACGGACAGTTCACTCCAAAATCAAAAATATATATTTTTACTCTGGCCTGATTTGCTGAGTTTTGGAGGTATCAGCCATAGAGATGTCTGCCGTCTCTTGAATATAATGGAACTAAATGGCACTCAGCTTGTGGTGCTCAAGTGCCAAAAAATATATCTGAAACTCAGCAGGATTGTCTCTTTCTGGAAATCGTGAACCCGTTACTCAAGTAAATGCACAGAGCTTGTTGTGAGCAGTTTCCTATTGAAACGTCTGACTTTCTATGGTAGAATTTACTGGAACTACAATTCTCAAGTCTACAAGAAAGAAATTTGCTCACAACAAGGCCTGTGGATTATCTTAGGTAACCAGGTCATGATTTCTGGAAAGAGACACCGGTCCTTAATTTTTCAAATGTAAATATTTTTGGTGCTTTGAGCACAAGCCAAGTGCCGTTTCGTCCCATTATATTGCAGAGAATGTAAACATCTCCACTGCCGATATCTACAAAATTTGGCAACTCAGTCCAAAACAATCTCAATGGATAAATAGAACTGACAGAAAGAGGAAAAAATATGTATGTTTGGTGTGGGGGTTAACTGTCCCTTTAAGTATGAGTAAAATAACAGACTTGACAAAAGTACAAGTACCCCAGAAAAAATTGATTAATTACAGTAATTTTAGTCATTGTAATTTGTTACTTCTACCCCTGAAGACCAAAATGCAACACCTTTAACACCTTCAGGATGTGGTGAGGGTTCATCATGGCTGGAACCTTTGTGAACCAAACATGTAAAGGTGTGATGATGACAACATCTTCTGGTTAACTCTACGTTGCTCTGAGTTTGAAGATCCAGTGAGAAGTGACTGAGAGATAAGCCTCCTCACATGGCAGTGGAGACACCTGAATTGTATGGCAGCATTGAAGCAATTATCCACTGCCACTCCTCCACATCCCCCCACTGCTGTCAAGCCTATCATCAACACCAGTGTGTCTGTGTGTGTGTGTTTAGCAGGGATTGATCAGCCACCAGTGTTGCACTCAGTGTTGCTCTTTTGTTGCTCTTTTCCCAGCCAGCAGCCCTTTGGTTTTGTGGCGGCGAGACCTCGCGTTGTTCCCTCTTTGGCAGCTCGACCCCTCCCAGACTCTCCCCCACCCTCGCCCTCACCCGTACCTCCTTCCTCCCCTCACCTCCTTCTCCTTCCTCACCTCCCTCCACTCCCTCCCAGGCGTTGGGTAGAGAGGGAACAGCCAGTGCTCTCCAAACACAAGGACAGAAGCTGCCAGCAGGTAGCCATGGCAACAGCTTCTCTCTCACCCGCCACTTCCCCGCTCGGTAAAAGGGAGTGTGGAAAATCGCAGGGCCCCTCTCTCCTCTCTACGCTCTCACACAGCCCAAATTAGACGGGTCACAGTGTTTTTCTGGCACCCGTTTAAATAATCATAGAGATGGATGTGCGTAGAGGGAGAGGGAGGAAGAAAGAGAGGTGAGGCGGGGGCACGCCATGGAAGTAGAATGGGGGTGTTAATCAAAAAGACGCAGATTGCTGCACAACAAATGATTTTTTTTCCAGACATAGGCCTAAGACTGTGGTGGGTGGAGACAAGGATGCTTGAGATATTTGCGAGCCGTGGTGCAGAACTTATCTTGCTAATGCAAGTGCAGGAGGGGAGGCTCAAGTCGTAATAATTTCAATTGCTGCGTCTCCGTGAGAGGATGTGAATGTCTGGGAGACAAATCAATTCCTTGTTCCAAAGCTCACTGTTAATGTGATTTTGAAGGTTCATTTCCAGATGCATTCTGTAACTTGTAGCTCTGTAACATAGGCACAGAGTACACGAACAGTAGTGCTTATCCAGACCTCTTCAACTCTCATCTGCTCTTACATTGCCACTGGCAGATGTACTGTACAGCAGGGGTCTTGCACACTTTTTACAGCACACATGTTTCAATACGCTCATGCAGCAGCTGATGTAAAGCTCTTGGTGTCCTTCTGAAAGTTTATGTATCTATGAAGAGGTGCTGATATTAAGAACAAGAAATTGTATGATGGAAAACCCAGAAATGTTTTCTTTTCATGAGCTGCTGCCACGGGCCTGCTCTGGCTTAATAGCACGCTGGCTTTTGAAAATAATTCAACCCTGCTTATTTTCTACTTGATTTACTCTGTGCAAGCCTTCCCTCATCAGGCCAGGGTTTTGATATTAAGCCAAAATAAATCAGTTTCCCTTTTCAGCCATATGTTGAGCTTGCACCAGCAGCAGAAAGAAAACTTTAGAATACAGCCACAGAATTACATCACAGCCAAACAATGTCTATTTTTACCCCGGCTAAAGTTTTTCTTACTTCCAGGAATTTCCAAAACAGGAGAAACCTGAAAGATTGAGTGCAGAGCTGCAAAAATTAAATTAAACTGCAGACATAAAAGCGGGCTCATAACAGGGATTAAACGTTGTCCAGGGTTGTTTGGACTTGCGATCTATGGGGGATAGGAGTCTTTGTTAAGGTAACTAGTTCTAGGTTCTGTCTCTTGTCAAAAAAAGTGTAATACATATAACATTAAAATATTGGTAATCTTGAAATGCAGTACAGTCGAGTTTTGCCCTTTTTGATATGTAAAAGCATAAGAAATCATTCAGTGATATTTTATAAGTTTGACTGTTTTATGGTTTTAAGAAGGTGGTTCATGAATAATTAACAAAGACAAGCAAAAATGCATAAGTATATGCAACACATCATCACAAGGTGGACATGACATTTGAATTAGTCAAGCAATGGTCAGCGGCATGCTTAGTGCATCTAAAGGCCAGAATATAGTGCCAGAAAATGGTCACCCCTGTTATTTTCCGTATATAACCCCACACAAGCACCAGCACTCACTGACGCACCAACTTCATGCCACTCACCTGGCTGCCCCGGAAAAAAGGCATTTTTTTCCAGTGAAAAAAATGTTTTGTAATTCAATATAATATAATATTCATTATCTATTAGTTTGTTGCTCGATTTTCATTGTAGTTTTATTTTATTTCACTTATACCTATATCCAGTAGGTGATTTGTTAATTGTTAATTTATGAACCAACTCATGAACTTCTCTCACACATGATTTGAAGCTAATGTCTAAATGTTGTTAACATTTTTATCGTATGCCATGGTTTACACAATCAGAAAACAACTGTTAGGCCATATGGTTGCCTATATAGTAAGTTATTAATCAAAGATAGACAATCCCAATAGCAACTCACCCATGGCATTTCATTGTCCTGCGCTGTGTGTGGTTGCCTCCTACTGGTGCTACTAGCTGCACGTCATGTGACATGCTATGGCAGCAGTGTGTTTTGCATTTAATCTGAATAGCATCAAACAGGGATTGCTAGCATTTTTCAAGCCGGTTACTGACTCTTTAGCTGAGAGAGAAATGGAGCAAGGTTCCTCTACAAAATATTATTGAATATTTTTGAGTCTTCTCATGCTCACGCTTAACCTTAGCTGCTATGCCAGCAGCTTGGCTAATGTTAGCTGTGTTAACCTCACTGTCTGCACTTTAACCAGTGGTTTCTGAGGTGGAGGATATGTCAGAGTCTCTTGCTCGCGGTTCACAGGAGTGTCTGTACATTTAGGGTAAGACAATTAATTGGCCAATATGCTGAAATAGTACATGTACTGTAAACATGAATAAGTTAGCAGTACTCTGATTAAGCAAACATTTTAAATATAAAATATTTTCAGTAAATGCAACTTTCATTCACCTTTCTCATTAAATAAACTCAAAGAAAGAAAATTCTACTGGTACTCAACATTTTTAAGTCAGAAGAACTTCAAAACAAATTTTAAGTTTTCACTACTTATCAAGATTAATTAATTTGACCATTTGGTTTTATAGCGGTTAACTAGTTTGCTGTTAAGGATAGGTGCCACATAATGATTTAGTAGTGAGTTAGCTAACTCACATGATTGCATGAAGATGCATGTTAATGTTGTGTAAATCTTTTCTCTCTTTCTTTTTTTGCAAATAGGCTGATTTATGTTAATGTTTATTTTCAAATAAAAATAAAAACTTGTAACTGTAACTTGTAACTGTTAAAAAACCCTGGCATAAAAGGTGACTGAGCGTCTCCCTACTGAGAGGTGAGTATTGCTTTAGAGACTCTGAATGAAAGGTCACTGACATGATGTTCAGGTGCTGTCCCGACTGTCTTAGAGATTCAAAATCATGTCTGCTCTGTGTGTGTGTGTGTGTGTGTGTGTGTGTGTGTGTGTTGGAGGGGTTGCGGGCGTGTGCTCTCACAAGCTTGCTTGACTTCCCCACATTGATACCAGATGGCCCTTCCCATCATGGCCAATGGAGGAATTCAGCTGGCAGGACCCCTTCTTGTTCATGGTCAGTGTGTGTATGTGTGTATGTGTGTGTGTGTGTGTGTGTGTGTGTGTCCCTCCCTGTGCCCCTCCTCTCCCACCACACACTGACCTATTTGTATTCTGGGCAGAGCAGATGAGGCTCCAGGCCCGCTGCCCTGCTCCCCTCTAGCCTGTCCCCCCGGGAGGGCATCTGTGGGTCTGCAGTGGGCAGATAGGGCAGACCCATCATGGCAGCACTTTAAAGACCACCTCACTGGTCCGCAGAGAGGGAATGTGTTTGGATTTGGGTGTGTTGGCCTGCTGAGATGTCTCTCCTTCCATTTCTTTGTCTCGAGCAGTGTTGTTTCTTGTTCTGACCAGTATTCTGGGGACAAAAGAAATCACCTGAAATACCCTCCAGTATGAAACTGAAAAACACACAGTCAAGTTGACATGATTGCTCCCAGTGAGCACCAACCAGGATTTCAACATTGATTTCTACTTGAAAACTGGCTGATGTTCAGTCTGAACGTCTATGACCTCTTTTTGCCCTCTTTTCAAATGGTTAAAATGCACTTACAATATCAACATGTCACAAAACCCATATTTGTTTAATCATCCTGATAATTTGCTCTGTTGCAGGTTGAAAGAGACAACAATGATTAGTGTGAAGGCATTTCTAAAGTCATATTTCACTGGTAGGTGAAATCTGGTCTACACAAAGATGTAAATACAACACATTTGATTTTTCACATAAAATATCAGGAATACAAACCATATAGACTATGTGCTGCCAACAAGAGAGAAAAAAGATATTTTTCTGAATAGGAAGATTGTGTAAATGTGAACATTCAATTGATGTCTTCAGATAGTGGGTGAATAAACTTTTTTGAAACAAACATCTTTTTATCTGTGACCTAAACTGTTTTTATGCTAGACTGCGACAGCAGGGCCAGCCCTACAAAAGTAGATGCCTGTCAGTAGCTGAGTGATGAACTTAGACCTATGGTGCATCCTGTTGTTCTTTCAAAGTGAGTCAGCATGAGGGCAAATATAGAGTCACACTTACAGCATTGACGTTTTAAACAGTTGTGTAGTTGCACATGTTGAAAAATACATCACGTCATCCTTACCAAGTCTCTTACAGCCAGAGAAACACACTTTACTGCATTCTGCGTAACTGGCTCGTTGGTTTTCGGTTGTGCCCAAGTCAGGTTCAAAGGTGTCCATAAAACTTGGTCTGAGCCGTACTAAGTCATTCTTTCTCTCGTCTTAACGTTTTGATAAAATGAAACGTGTTTAATTTCATCAGAAAGAAAGTGTGCACAGACTTGGTAGTTACACTGGTAAAAAAAAAAAAAATCCTCAAATACCATCACACACACAATAGACAGTTAATTCACAGTGTTATGAGTCAGTGTTTAATTTGGCGTCTATCTGATCCACCAACCAGCATGTATTTTAGTGAGAAATCTTAACTTTTGAAACAGCTCCCTCTCATTCCCACAGTCTTCTACCACTAAAATAGCACAGCCAAACAACACAGGCTGATAACAAACTGAGGCAACAAAATGTAAAGGTTGTACTGAAATACAGTTTATCTTTTTTGATTATATTGATGGCGAATTGAGAAGAAGACTGTTGACATATGACGCCTTGTTTCTAGAGTTATGCGTTTTTACGGACAAGCAAGGAATTGTTGACATGTCATATTTCTTAAAGGGAGTTTGGTGTAATATTTTCCCCACAGAGTGCAGGGAGCTTTGTTTTGTCATCTTAACTTTTAAAGTATTATATGATTGTCTGACGTTGATTGCTGTTAGTTATTTGTTTGATTAATGGTTTAATAATGTGTGTATTGATTACTGATAGTGGCTGATCAGACTAATTATTAGCTAATTCTCAGTTTCTGACAGCACTATGCAGTAAATAGTTGCTCTTTGTGTCTGTGCTTTTAAACTACTTTCATAATTATAGAGTATGGAGCATGCATAGAGCAGAGGCTGAGAGAAAACATCTCTCTATGCACCGAGTGGCGTGAGGGAAAGCACACAGTTAAAGTCCCCCAGATAACAACCAGTCTGATCATTACTATTAAAATATGTTCTCTTTCAAATCAAACATCTCAAAGTATGGGTGGAAAGTACTGTTCTTCTAACCTTTATTTTGGTCAAACATAGCTTAATAATGTGATATCCTACTCCAGGACACAAATATTTCTGGAACAACTACAGAAAATTGCAGATGAGCATTTAATATCCAGGAAGTCAGACTGACTGACTGTATCAAAATGGCCACATTTTTGCACACTGAGGTTCAGCCATATATTTGGTATTGACCTAGTACGGTTTAAACATTGTTTCAATGGAAAATGCTCACTGGGCTCACTATTATCAGGAAATAATGATTTAATTCATTGTATGGTAACACATCTACTGTAACGTAGATGTGTTCTGCCATAAAAGAAGACTTTAAAATGAACTACTAATTGAAAGCCAGTGGGAGTTGTTGAGCCTCTCCATCTCACACTGATTAGTCACTAAGAAGGGGCACGTCTCAATCCTCTCTGAGACGATGCGTGGTCAGCCCATATGAGTTGTGTGAGTGTGTGTTTGAATTGAAACTTAGATGGGCTCATTTGAAATCACCCAAGCATCTCTGATAGACCCCTATTTTTAACCCTCTCCACCTCCTCCCCATATCCAGTCACCCTACAAACATTATTTGTTGATTTAACACACACACATACAGAAACACACACACTCCCACTGCAAAAACTGTGTATGCGTAGAAGTAGGCACACACACAAGCGTGCGCACACACAGACAGGGGGTGCCGAGCCATAAAGGAATGCAGAGCGGTATAATCACAGCATCATCAGCTCTGTCCTCCGAGAGAGCGGGCCAATAATGCCCCTCTAATTGAATAACTTATCCACAGCTATTTCCCAGGGGGCCAAGCTGCAAGGCACAGTCACTGAGAGAGAGGGGGGCAGATGGCGCTGAACAGAGCAGATCAGCATCCTCCAAGTACCACAATGAAAGGTGGAGTTAGACAAACACACATAATCACTCCATATCGTGCATCCTTGCTCACAGGCAGCAACTTTTCTGTTCTTTTGGTTTCATAGTTGCAAGAACTGACAAAAATACACAGACATAAGTTGTATACATGAACTTCAGATCAGAACTAGAGGTGCACAGAGATGCCATTATTTGTATCTGTATCTGTCTCTGCTCCAACCAACAAAATTATCTGTCTCTGTATATATATACATATCTGTATTTATATCTGTTTCTGTATTCAGATTGAAGCTCAGAAGTGGGTGTGGTTTATACAGGAAGTTGTGGTAAAATAGGCAAATACCTAATATCCATTGCCAATCCAATATTTTTTATTTCTAGCTAAACTAAGTTCTCAACTTCTTTCACTCCATCACCACCTCCCCTTTGACTGGGAGATATTGAAAAATTAGAGACTGAAAGAAAAAAGGTTTTATTAATCAAAAGATTCTGCTTTGCATTGGAAATGTCATTTACAAATATATTTAAAAATCCCTCAGTTGAAGGGAATAATCTTGGTGCATCAAATCAGTGATTGATTAAATGCTATATGCCACTTTTTTTAAACTACGCAGAGATAACCATGGAACCGACTTTTTCCAAATAATAATGAGCAACTTCGGATAGAAGAAATGTTTGTTTTAATTCCACTATTTGTGCTTTCCCGAATAATGTATTGGGATTCGGATGCATCCCTTTTCATAACTACTGTGTCTGATGAATGACCAAGCATTCAAACTTCACTGTCTGTTAATGTACATAGCTCCATCTTTGTTTCCCTTCTTCTCTTTCAGCATTGTTGAATCTCACTGTGTATGTCGACAAGAGCAGGGCTCCTCTGTTATGTGAGGATGAAAAGCTGCTATATCCCCGAGCCTGAGGGTGAGGATAATTCCCCTTAAGACCTCCCAAATTCTGGCTCCTTGTTCAGCCACCCTTGGGCTCACGACAGGGGGTAACTATACATTCTGTTTCCTTTTCTCCCATCAGACAGACACACCACCCTGGGAGAGAACACACACATGCTGTACATAATACATCCCAAGTAAGCATTGCTGCATTTCGATCATTACATCCCACTGATACTCAGCGGCTGTGGGAAGAAAATGTATCTCCAGACTGTTGGGAAATGTATTGGCTGATCATACAGTGCTACAACCTTACAGGATGTACAGTAAAGCTGAGCTCAGTAGGAACAGTGCCACATGCAGACACCTCGCCGTGCCAGTTTGATTGAACAGAGATCTCCAGTCCTGATGATTCAGTGTTTTTTTTGTGTGTTTTTTTTTCACCGGCTAACTAGCTGAACTCCTCTCTGGCGAGCTGTACCTCATCAGCACGCATGATGTCTACCCAGGTCGATACCTTTATGCCCACAAGCATAGTTGAAGTCAATGGAATTTTTATTAGGAAACAATAATGGGAGGTGGGGTGGCGGGGGGTGGGGGGTGGTTGGGGGGGGTGGAGAAAGCGAGAAAGCGAGGTGTAGGGAGAGGTAGTACATTGATTTACCCTTCATAGTTCGTTGCACTACATTTACCCAGCAGAGTGCTCAAATTAGTGCCCTCCAGCTCTCTCCCAATTAGTTTCCACAGAGACGAGGTGTAAAGCCAGTCACTGGCCTCATTACCTCTCCTCTCTCCTCCTCTCGCTCCCCCTTTCTCTCTGAGCAAACCACCCTCCAACTCTCTTTCTCTCTGTTTTTTAGTTTCCCCCTCTCTATCCACTTCAGCCTCTCTCTCATCTCCTCCACTTTTTTCCATTTCAGTCCTCCGCTGCCTATATTTGTGCTCTCTCTGTCTGTGTCTCCTTTTCAACATTTGTGTATATCCCTCTGTTTAAAGTGCAGCGCAGACTGAGGAAAGTACATTCATCACCAGGAACATGAAGTGGGCTAGGCTGTCAGAGACTCAACTACCTGATGAAGAATAGATGATGTTTCACTTTTGTCGCCGTGACTCTGTGGAGCTCTGCAGTTCAGCACAGTCACGGATACTACTAATACAATAGAGAAATCCTTTCAGCATTGATTTTAATTATATTCAGACCTTTACTGAAGGATGTACTTCAATTTACAGTGGCTATTTTTGATTTGTGGTCAACAATGAGGCATGCAAATGGATTCATAAAGTTAATAGATGTGTTGTTTGAGTCGTTTACACCCTCTTTATCCCTATGGCTTTTAACTTTCTTCCTGTTTTATCCAACTCTGACAGCATGTCTTACTGATTACTAAAACAGTACCTCTGCTGTGATGTCTGTGCTCCTGCTGGAATTTGAATGTCTATAATAGTTGATTTCAAACTTTTTGTGCTCAAGGCACACCAAAGGGAAACCCAAAATTCATATCTGTGCAAAATAGTCTCTACTTAAGCCCAGTAACAAAATTAAAAATTAGGTAATGGAACTAAAAAGAGGGAGAGACAGACACACTAATAATTCCCACCATCTGGCAATTGCACGAATGGCAAAAATTGGGGTCTGCTTTTTTTGCCTCTGTATTGGGAAATGAATGCATAAAAAGTACAGCACACATTTTGGGAACCACTGGTCTACAACATGGCGTTCTTCTTGTTGTCTGTTGCAAGGCTAGATTACAAGCCAGGTAAAGCAGGTAGGTAAATGCCCTGAGGCCTCAGACCCTCAGGGGCCCCAGCTTCTCCAGGTACACTCTGCCAATTATATGCTAGTAATGTGACAAATTGCAAATTTGTTTGGGAATACAGGGTTCAACAATTAGGATTGCCTGCTTGCCTGGGGCAAGTAAAATGCCATGTTGGGCTAGTAAAACTAGCAACTCACTTAAATAGTAAAAAAGTTTTTAAAAATTAAACAGTTTTGATTATGAGTTAATTGTTAGCTGTTTTCAGCCTCTCAAATATGGAGATTTCCTGCTTTCTCTTTATTATCATTAAACTGAGTATCTTTTAGATATTTAAAGACATCACCACCACATTTTCACTATTTTCCGTCAGATTATGACCGATTGATTGATTGCTTAATAAAAATAAAAAATAATTGAAAATAGTGATTAGTTGCAGCTCTAGATTAAACATGACAATTAACTTTAGTCTTTGTTGGTATTTGATAACTGCTAATAAATGAGACAATTTGTAGAGGGGCAAGTAAAAAATGTTGAACTCTGGAATACACACCACTAAAGCTTTTAATGCAGCTCCTGTATATAATATGTGACAGGTGTTGCAGGGCAGTGTTCCAGAACAGATATAGGTGGTCTGGGCAAAATAATATCAAAGTGGAGAAGTGGAGTATTTGGGGGCCAATAGGGGCCAGCGGTTCATTTTTGCCCTGGAGCCCAGTCCAGTTACCAAACTTTTAAACTAGCGATTTTTTTAAATTAATAAAAGGCTTGGTAATATTCTGGATATTTAATTGTCTGCTATTGAAATCTCATCATTTAGGTTTATTTTTGCTATCTACCCTAGCAGCATGGCTCTAGGAATAACAAAATTAGTCTGTTACTCCACTTTGGTCCAGACTGAAATGTGATATTCGTGGTCCCCACAGGATAATCCTGATGCCTTTGGTGACCTTCTGCCTTTCCTTCTAGCCTAACACTATCATGAGGCTCACATTTATGGTTTTACATGAAATGTCTCAACAACTTATGAATTGACATAAAATTTGGTTCAGACATTAGTATAATAACTGAATGATTTTCCAACAATGGGGGAAATATGTAATAGTCTATATTTACTGTAGCCTACTGAATTGTAAAATTAGCATAACATGTCATCACAGATAAAGACAGTGTGTAAGATTCAGGGGAATCTATTGGCAGAAATTGAATATAACATTTGTAAGTATGTTTTCATTAATGTATAATCACCTTAAATGAGAATCATTGTATTTTTGTTACCTCTTATAGCTACGGAGGGTGCATGTCCTTTTCCATGCAGTCTGCCATGTTGCTTCACCATAAGCGCTCTTACACACCTGAGAGCCGAGAATGAGATGAGGTGTTTGCAAGCTCATCACTAGATGCTACTAAATCCTACACACTGGTGCCGTATCTTACATTCTCATCTCATGTTCAGTGTTAAAGTGATACTCCACCCTGTGAGAATAAGCCATTTTGTATGTACTCACTTATGCCGATGTGATGATGGGTGAAGGTCTTCAGTTCACAAAACAATCCTGGAGTTTTAGGAGAAAACAGGGTAGCAGCCTCATCCAGTACAGTGGCAGTGAATGGTGGCCACGGATAAAACGTTAAAAATAGCACACAAAACAAACACAAAATGTCTCCATCCTGCTTGTGTGGTGTAATCCAAGTGTCTGCAAGCCGCTACATTAAAAATTAACTGCTACGAAGTCTCGCGAGATCGACGCCATGTTTACATCCTACCGGCTACATGCTACAGCTGATATTTCAGCTAAAAACATGGCGTAAATGGCGTTTTTTGTGGTGAATTTTTAATGTCGTGGCTCGCGGACACTTGGATTACACCACACAAGCAGGATGGAGACATTTTGTGTTTGTTTTGTGTTCTATTTTTAATGCTTTATCCGTGGTCACCATTCACTGCCATTGTACTGGATGAGGCTGCTACTCTGTTTTCTGCTGAAACTCCAGGATTGTTTTGTGAACTGAAGATCTGCACCTATCATCACATCGGCATAATGGTGAGTGGGTTATCATGGAAAGTGTAGTATCCTTTTAATTAGCGAATACTAGCGTGCTAACACTAAAGCTTGGTCGTGACTACGCATGTTAGCATTGTCACTGTGAGTATGTTAGCATGCTGACATTAGCATTTTATATCAAAGCACACAATGCACACTCACATGGCTCTTATGCTGTCTCAATTCAGTTACTTTTGTTAGTACACTTTGCACACTATATTTGCTTGTGTAGTGTGCAAAGTCCAATAAGGTAGAGCTGTCTCAAATCAAGGAAGAGCCTTGTACCCTTACCGGAAGTGCTGATTGCAGTTTCTTCTTTGTGGACGAACTTAAGCCAGGCAGAACTTTACTGCCATCTGCTAAAACATTTACTGGCTTGTTTGTTCATTTATGTTAAATTTCACTTTGCCCTCTGTTTCTCAGGAGGTTAAAAATACGGTATTATTTCTGTCAACGACGGGCTGGCCCTCCCTGCTCCTACCAATTGAAAACACACCAATATATTGATTTATATTTGATTTGTGGCACAAATGCTTCACAGATTTAACCAAATAATAAATGTATTGATGGCTTTAGTCCGATAAAAGTAAAGGGATACTTATTGATAAAAATACATGCATGACTTATGTCTACAAAACGTCGAGAGTGAGGAGTGCCTAACTTTTTGGCCATTGTGGCACATCTGCCCTAATTTTATCCAAATTAAAAACGCATAGAAATTGGTAGCTTTCTCCCTAAAATATTTCTGAAGTACAGTTCTTGAGAATGTTAGCTGCACTGACATTTGCAATTTAACCTCATATAGAAGCCAGTGATGGACATTATTAACTCAACTAGACAAGTGATATCCCGCAGATTTTGCAGTTTGAAGATATGATCATGTTGATACTGATTTGATGTTATCACCAAGCCCAACAACACACAGCTGATCAGAAAAGGATTCCCTGTTTAATTATATTAGTTGAAAATAGAAAGTATTACAAAATAAGTGTAGAAGATTTCTATCTAAAAATAGAAACATTTTTTTCTCAAATACAATGGTAGGAGCACCCTTGGTATATATCCTTGGCCTTGGAACAGACAAATTTTGCCTGTAGAAAAGCAAACACCTTTCCCTCCCTGATTGCACCCCCCAGCAATTTCTCCCTCCCTCCCCCCATGTAGAAACCCAGAGAGAATCTGGGTGAGGTGTCAGGCCAATGTACTGCCTGCAAACAAAAGCCGCCCTGTCCACCCCAGCCCCAGATGTTCCTTATTGATCCCCCTGTGGGTTTGGCTGAATGTAACCGCTCCAACATTTCTCCCCCCTCTCTGTTACATGCTCACACCGCTCACACAGTGAGCAAATGTGTTACTCTGTGCTCATATGTATGCTTATGCATGTCCAGTCAAAGCTGGAAGTGCTGTTTCCCCTCTGAAGTTTATACTGCAACAACCGGCAGTTTGGGACTCGTATCCCCCTGATTCTCTATCTCTCGCTGTCTCCCTCATGTCCACAATCCTGTCCTCGACAGCCCCTCTTGGCTGTTTCTGCTTAATAATGTAGCATGCCTCACTGTCTGATGTTGCATTGGGTTGCTGTGGCACCACAGGGAGGTTGTCTACCTTTCTGGGAGACGCTGCAACTGGTTGCCAAGGAGTTGGTTTCAGGGAGGAGGGGGAGTGTAAAGTAGAGGTCTGGCAGAGGCAGAGCAAGAGAAAACAGCAAAGACAAAGAGAGTGAGAGGAAACAGACCGGGAGTGAGAGGGGGAGAAAAAGAGTAAAAGAGAGAAAGTACAGAGTTG
>JAJHUR010089451.1:0-31864 GCA_027495735.1 Lutjanus campechanus
TGTGTGTTACGGACACAAAAATACCAACAACAATCTGATTTCTGATTCTGATTTTATCAAGTTTCACACTATGAACTGCGAAGCTACCATTATGTTATAGGAACGAGCACAAACATACACACATGCCCCATTAATAAGGTGGACAGAGGGAGTAAAGTGACGGTACTGATGTCTGAATAAAGAACTACTGCACTCTAGTGTTTAGTTTCTGTCAACACAAGTTCAGGGGCTCAAAGAAAGACCTTCAGTGGACAGAAATGTTATAAAGTTAGAAGAAGAATTGATGTGGACGGATTATATGTAAGATTTGAGATCCAAGAGTCCATTATTACTAGGGCTGGGGATGGAAGTTAGTACTTTTAACTAGGGGTAAACAGTATAGGAAGTACGGTGATTTGAATTTGCCCCACGGTATGTGTTTTGATTATATTGTTATACCGTGCTGACCAGTAGAGCTCTCACTTTCATTGACCAATAAAAGGGTCAATGAGACAACAAGCAGAAAACAGTGATCCACAAATTATGTCAGATGACAGTGGTTACAAGGAGTGGTAATACTTCATATACTCAAGAAAAGTTTTGTATTTTTTTTCCTATGTATTATTCCAGTTTTGTACATTAAATGTTCTTTAAATACCTCTGTACTATGTCCCAGTAATAAGTTACAATAAAGGCTGTACCAAATCAGCCCTCCTTTTAAAGACATCCACAGAATTACATCTGTACTACTGAGTACCAATTCATCTTACATCAATCTGTGTCAAATTTCAGTGCCTCAGATGTAGGTGAAAGCGTAACTTAAAATACAGAGTGAAAGAGAAAGAGCGAGACTATATCACCTCTGTCACATTTAGGGCAATAGCGAGCCAAAAGCGGTTGCAAGTGTGGTTAGGCCTTTCAAAACGTGAAGCAGAAAACTCGCTGCAAATATTTGCGGTGCAAAATGCAAACCCGGCCCGGGCAGTACATTTAACCTAAGGAAGCACCACATGTGCTTCCCCTAAGACACATGACAGGATTCTCACGCTATGCCCTGGTTACAGACTGACAGGCTGCAGGTTGTAGGGCCCAGTTTGGGAGGGGAGGGTGAGGTAGGAGGGGTTTTATTTTGCATAGGGTGTAAAATGCTCTAAACAAATTAAAATATTTAAAATTCAGATGTTTGTACTTATTTTTTTCAACTGGAATTATATTTTTTGTTATTACAGAGAAGGTAAAGTACACTGAAAAACAGTACTGTTGAGTACCAGTACCAATAATAATATTTTGCAAGAGACTGACCTTTCAGTCAAACAAACTTTCCAGCAGAGATGTGAACAGAGAATGGATAGATTATCGATGGCTGATTTTGGTGTTTGTATTTCATGGCAAAAGAAGAAGCTACGCTCGCCATAAGCTTACCAACTACTAAAAACACTTTCAATACTTGATAGACAATATGTGTCCTTTGAATTTTTCTGCTTGAGTAGACTGACACTGACTCAGCTTCTTTTTGCTACAAATGGGGAAAAACATATCTATGTGAGACAAACAAGCTGTATCTCAAATACGTATAGGTATCAAGCCCAAGCTGACAACCCTGATGACCCTTTAACAACGTGTCTACACAGGAGGCATTTCAGCCACTTCAGTCAGCGACCTAAACTCGATACTGAATGCATCCTGTATATACACACACACAGAGCACTGAACAAAACTGTCATTGTAACAGATGTCCACATGGGTGTGCTGTGTCCACCTTCGCCACAATCCTATTGGATCTCCTCCAGTTAGAGTGAGCACTCAATAGCATTGTATCACACCTCTGGGGTAAGTTTCAGTCTGACACCCTGTCTGAGTTTCTATTCTGATTATTTGTGGAAATAAAACACTAACTCAGGTCCTGAAAATGTGACACAGGTGAGTGATCTTTGAGCTGGAGCTGCAGAGGGATTGGTTGGACATGTAGGACAGAAAAAAGCGCGTACAAATGAGAGGGACACTCACTGTGAAACTAAGACTGAAAGCTGCTTTGTGGACGCATGAGCAACAGATCTGCATTCGTCCAGATTGGTTTAGATTTCAGCATCAACGTCATGGAGTTTCATAATAACGTGATCTGGCTCCCAGCCCCTGCAGAGGGGATGCATTAACGTCACTTTTTCACATATCACGCACCTCACCACAAACTGTAGCACGGCAAACCAACAGGTGCCTGGCTCTGAACGTGTAGAGGCTGTGACACCGAGAAGAAAACATGCAATCTTTAAAAGGTTGAAGCCGTCAGAATCAGCAATGACCCCTGAAACCCTCCACAAAACTGCATTAACACAACACAATAAAATGAAGGCAGTGTTTGAGAAAGTTGCAGAATTAGTGTGGCCTAAAATCCAATCCTGAGCCCAAACATAACTGTGTTGCTTTGCTCTCAGTTCATTTGCCAAGACCTCGAGGCTGGAAAGCAATTATAATAAACAGTGTCTGGTTCCACAGGGAGTTCCTCAACACTGTGCAAACAGCTTGAATTCAATGAAAGGAAGACAGCTTTCTACTGGAGCGATGTCCTTCTAAGTATAGCACAGTTTGTTTGTTTTTTGCTCCCACTTTTCATGGGTTGAAGTAAAGAGTTCAGATCGCTGACTTCTTCTGTGCACACAGCAGGTATATTTCTCTCAGACTTTGTTCACAAATTTGTTAAAATTCGTGTTAGTTAGCACTTTTCCTCTGCTTGGGTCCATCAACCTGACAGGTGTGGCATATAGGGATGCTGATTAAACAGCATGATTATTGCACAGGTGTGCCTGGACTGGTCAGAATAAAAGACCACTCTAAAATGTGTAATTCTATCTCAAAAAAAGATATTCATTAGGCACTGAACTATAGTTATTTCACATAAGGCTACAGATACCATTTTTTCCCCAGGAGGGCAAAGTCAGGACCCACCGTACTCTGACTGGCTAGTACTTGTTGCCTTTGTTGGTTGGATTGGTTAGGTTTAGGTATGAGGAGTGACTGGTTAAGGTGAGAATATCAGGGTAAGCCAATAAGAGGCGAAGTTGGGTGGGTCTTGACTTTGTCTTCTTGGAAAAAGGAGTATTTGAAAAAAAAATAACACATTTTTTCAAAGCAAACTGCACATTTTAGAGTGACTTTTTATTGTAACCAGACCCAGGCACACCTGTGTCACAATCCTGCTGTTTAATCTGCTTCTGCCTCACCTGCCAGGTGGATGGATTTTTTTTAACACATTTGTGAACAGAATTTGAGAGAAATAAAGCTTTTGCGTGCACAGAAAAAGTCTAAGAATTTTTACTTCAACTCATGAAAAATGTGAGCAAAAACAAAAGTGTTGAATTTATATTTTTGTTGAGTGTATAATGTCATGGCTATACTTTTAAACCTTGACCCGCTGGCTTGGTGTATCTAGTGTTTCCACATGGGATCACACACAGGGACATTCGATACCCACATCAGGAGCTCATGTGATCTGAAACTCAAACACTTCTTTCCTTTCTCTAACACGGACATTGACTTGGTTAGATAACCGGTAAATAAGCTTTCCCATCCTGACTGTCTTACTACATAATAAACTGTTATTAACTGTTGTTATTAAGTGTTATATTAACAAGCTGTGGCATAGAGAAGTGGTTTCTATTGTGCCATCCATGTAAAACTTTCATTTCACCTGTTTATAAATCCATCTGCTTCTATTTACACCTACTAACAGGAGGAAGTGAAAGTGATGAGCGTAGCAAAGGATGTCCACATGATAACCAAAGCACACTGGGACACAGAACTGAGAATGCCTTCACGCTCTAAGTACAGGTGTTTAGAAAATGCTATACTTCAGTGGAGGCCAGCGTTTCATTAATTCCCCGGTGTGCAGCCGACACCAAAAATAGCTTTTTTGAGAGGGGCACAGAAGGGAAGGAGTGACAAACGCTGGCAAGAAAATGACGTCTTGTAGCGCTGATAGAAAAAAATCCTTGTGTTCAGGGCAAAAAGGGAGAACACCTCCTACTGTGAGAGCTATGAACGTTAAAAGTCTGAGCCAAGCCTCCTTATAGAGGTGATGGTCCACGAAAGTCCATGAGAACAGTTTCCCTCTGGTCTGAACATGGCTGCCATCTGACACGGTAACACTGTCACCATGAGAACTTCACACACCAGCAGGGAAAACACTTGGCTGACGTTCAGAGACAGAAAAAGACCAAGAATAGAACACTTTTATCCTACTTAGCTTGGGATTTTGGTAGGGTTTGATGGACTCGTTTCTGCTTTATGCTATAATTTACTTTATCTGGCCTTTAAACTAGTTAAAACACACTTACAAATAAGTATCGGACCAATCTGCGGTTTGCCCGCCTTTCTTTTTGTAACATTAAGTGCTGCAGCCTTAAAGCATTAGCAACTTGTGGTTATCAAATGTCAACATTGGTCTCCTTGTACACATGGAATCATATGAAACAGCTGAACAAGGAACAACTGTTGTATTTAGATTGTGTCTAACCAGTCTGAGTCAGGAGATGTTGACCACTGGAATATGCCTCCAACTCACTAACTATATTGCATACAGCTTCCTTCTACAACAAGTGATCGACCTGAAATGCCGCATACTACTGGTAGAACATATGACAAAAACTCCAATTGTGTGTATCAGCAGGAAACGAGCCATGTGCAAGATGTTTCTCAGTATCGCCTGATAACGATTTTTTTTCTGGTGTAGAACAACAAGCTATGACGACTTTCCTGCAGTACTGTTACTGATGACCGTTTCATTACAGATCTCTAATCCCCAGTTTTAGTCAAACAGAAGCTTGATGCTATACGGCTGATGCATTAATTAACACATGCCTGAAATATTAGTAACATATTTGAATTTGTGTTCTTCATTTAGATTTTAGACAGTTGGCTGTGTTGAAACGAAAAACCAAATTTTAAAAGATGGCTGAAAGTGGGGGGACCTGTAAAAGTGACATACATATAGTCACATCTTAGGTTAATTACTGTTAGCAAAACGCTAGCTAACTTGCTAGCAAATCAACATCAATCATTAGCTAGCTAGTTACATCTGCTCAACTGTTACTGATGCACAGAGCAAAAAGGGGTAGAACTTAGGAAGGGTCGATTATGATTTGATTTGATTGAATGATTCGATTTGATTAATTTTTTTACACAATATCATATAATTTTATCCAATTAAACACTGCCAGCCATGATAGTCAGAACCAGAAATACTAATTGGTTAAACTATTTATCAATGTTGCCAGTTAACTGTTGTCTCTCAGATATTGTGCAGCTGCCCACCATCAATCGTTGCTGCAGCCCCAGCAAACAGCAGCCCCTCTCACCTAAGGCGAATGCCCAATGGCCCTGCCCCAGATGTTTTTATCAGCAAAGTGGGACAGATGGCAACTCATAAAACCTGCGCAGTTTGGCAGTATTTTGATGTAGAAAATGAAAATAAGGTTGAATGTAGGCTGTGTCAGAATAAACCGGCACATAACCACTCGACTGGAGCAACGTGTAACCACATTCAGCACAGATACGGACATTAATCTGCAAGCAGAGCAGGCTGCTGCTAGCACTGCTAAAGTTAGCCACACTGGCTGACAGTTAACGTCAGCTCCGGGTAAACAATGTTGACACGGTGATCCTGTTCAATCTGAAAAGTTGAAGCATTCAGAGAGTTGTTGTCATGCTTTGAAGGTTAATGTTTAATGTTCATAGTGCACAGCGCAAAGTGGCACACATTTCAACGGCATTTAAAATGCAGTTTGGTTCTTGTAGAATGTGATTAACAGCTCTTAATACAGGCTTTATTTTTCAGACAACTTAAACTTCATCAATTCATGAACTGGGCTCAATTTTAAGTGCTTTCTAATGTTTTTAATGCTAGACTGTTCTTCTAGCCTAAGTTAAAATCTGTGTAATCGACAAAAATTAGTCACCAGAAGCATCTTAATTCATATCATAATTTACTTCATAATGTCTTTTTTTTCTTTATGTAATAGTATCTGGGGTTCTTTAAAACACGCAGAAATCCCTATGAATTGAAACCATTATTCTCAACAGTTTTAGGGGGTGCATAATCAAATGTCTGCATGCTGACTCCCGTCCAGTCAAAGTGGGAGTAGCTGCAGAATCATTTGGGAGAACTGAGCTGATATATGTGGCCATGCACACCCACTGACAGTGTGTTAGAGAAGAATGCAGGGCTCTGTGGGCCCATATGCACTGCACACACACAAACACACCCCAGCTTCTTACCACACACACCACACTGGGGTCTCCATGGCAGCCATAGCAGTCAGCCAATCAGAAGTGACCTGGTGCTTTCTCAGACTCCACGCTTTGAGGAAGTTTTTCTACATGTTCACAATAAAAGAGTTGCTCTCTGTGTGTGTCTGCATGTAAGACACACATATGTATATAATACTTTCTTTAATCAAAATCAGAATGCCCTTGTGGACTTAGAACTACAGGGGAAAATATAAAAACAGGAAACCTTTCAGAGAGAACAGGATGTAATCAGTATCTTCTTCTACTCTCAGCTGAATCTTCCCTGGTAGCTAATGTGCTTTACCTTCATATCTGCTCATTTACAAATCACCATCAGCGTGATACATTTACTGATGTCACTTCTCCCCAGGATACACAAGGGGTTTGTTCATTTAGCGGTGCAGTATGAATCGGTTAACTGACAGGAAAACCACCATTCTCAGTTAGCCGCATCTTGATTCTGCAGCTGCTCTTCTCAACTTGATTTGAACTGAGAGGATTTCATATCAAGAATGAGTTTGTGTTTCCTGCACTCCTCTATTCCCCCGTGTATAAATCCTAGCTCCGAGCCATAATCTGAAGGAAACACAGCCGGTGAGATAGCTGGGTCAGTTTGTTTGTCTGGACTTTGTTTATTAGATGGGTTGACTCAGGACAAGAGAGGATGAGTGGGGGTGAGTCCAGCTCAGCCCTGTCTCAGGGGAGATGGGAACAGTAGCAGGAGCTTTTGTTAGTGGATGGAGGGTTCATCTCTTGTGTCTGGATGACCGCCATCTCGGGCAGCCGGTGGCCTCTGCCTGCTCCTCTGAATGCGCTTCCCAGCATACCCACGTCCCTAATTACAAACGCCTGGGAGGTCCACGCCTTTGTTGATTCTAGGAGTGAATGCGCACACATGTACAAAGGGCAGTGTGCCAATGTCCCTTAAACAGAAAGCTGGTGGGAAATCAGGTACCATTAACAAAGCTCTACTTTTGCCTTCATAGTTGTCAGGATCAGACAAGAAGTACTGCAATGTAGTCACTCACTTTGTGGAAACATTATCTTTTTATATATATATAATATTCAATATTTTTTAGGCGCAACCACAAAATTAATACTGTGTGTGTTATTATATTGTAAACTATCTGAGTGGATGTATGTGTTGTGTGTAGATATTGTATATGAAAGGTTAGGGCAGGGATTTTGAAAGTAGGAGGCCGGCATCCCCAGGGAGGTCCAATGCCATTGGACGGACCTTTCTGTGTATCTGAGCTCAGTCTGACAGTCTCAGACTTTGAAAAATCCTGGTTAGGGTATTTGTTCGGGAGGGATTAGAGTG
This sequence comes from Lutjanus campechanus, assembly GCA_027495735.1. Classification (NCBI taxonomy): domain Eukaryota; kingdom Metazoa; phylum Chordata; class Actinopteri; order Lutjaniformes; family Lutjanidae; genus Lutjanus; species Lutjanus campechanus. The sequence goes on from JAJHUR010089451.1 coordinate 7,583, forward strand.
AGCTTTTTAGTTATGACATGTCAGTTCCATGGTGTGTCTAGACTGGCTCCCACAGCATGGTTTGGCCATCTGACATGGTCCCCAAATACACAAGTTTGCATATATGAGTATATAGTATTTTCCTAAATTATTTTTAAAAAAAGTGAAACTGTCAGAAACAAATACATGAAATAATCGCTCACAATATGTCACATTGTCTAACGAATCCATATGATATCACGACCACCATTGTGCATCAGGTCGTACACCTCAACTTCTTTCATTACTCATCACAGTTTCAGCAATGACTGTTGCTGCTGACGTCAGCAGACTGCAGGAGGACATCAGATCACACCACAGGATTTTATGTGAGGTGACAGTTACACTGTGTGTTATTTCAACCTGGGATTGCACTGAGGGAAATCCTGTAATGATGAAAAATACCCCTTAGAAGTAACCACACTTCTGTTAAAGTCACCAGGGGCTGCATAACAGAAACTTTGTATTTTGAGTCTTAAATTAAGATAGGAAGAGTTTCAGTTGATTCAGTTTAGTCCTATCTTACTTCATCCTATCTTAACTAAAGTTAGGGAATCCTAAATACACAATCCAACATCACTAATCAACTTTTATGTCTGTTACAACCTGTACCAACCAACATTTCTTTTGTTGTTTTTTCCTCATTGAAACATACTGACTAACTTAGAGATATATGAATACGTTGGAAGTTTGGGTCAAATATGTAGAGAAATCCAAAGATTTTATTTTTTGGGGCTAAGATAGCAGACACAGTCTCACCATATCCAGAATCCTTTGTGTAAAAGTAATGTAAGACCAGCTGCATGGCTAACACTTGCTAACACTACCGTTAACTAGTTAGTAACTTAGCTACTACTACAGGTTGCCCTAAAATTAGGATGCTTGTGTGACATACATAAAGTTAGATAATAACTTTGACTTAGGAAGTGTTCATCTGTAATGGCTTTTTTACTAAATCAGCTGTAAATTATTATTACCATGGTTACCAAACATTTAAGATAGGATCTGCAAGTTAGGAAGTTTCTGTAACATGGCCCCAAGTCCAGTTAAGTTTATTACAACAGACTGCAATGACAAATAGAACAGTCACATGTAATTTATAGAGGAAAACAAGGATACAGATATAAAATGTAACATCTAACAAGAAACAGATGAGAAACAGATTCTGGCTTTCTTCTTTGTGTGCATGCTCTTGTGTACATGCTGTTCTAGATGTATATATAGATAAGCGAGCACCAGGCAATATTAAAGCGCTGCTGCACTGCAAGTCCTGGCATTGCATTTCACACCTCAGATATAGAACTATGGTCAAGGCTTCCGCGCACACACGCCTTCAACTCCTGCATCCACCTTCTGAACCAGCGATGATGCTGCAAAACCCACACCTCCTCCTCTATCACAGATACATCCTGTCTGCCTGCCTGCTCAGCCACCACGGCACATTCATCACCAAGGTAACACAGGGACAAGTCAGTCCAGAAATAGTATTTTAGTTCGGAGGATTTAAAGCCATGGGCTCTTTGACTGTGTTCACTTAGAGAAGATTTTAGATTTGAAGAATGTGAAAAATTTTTGCACTGTTCCCATTACTGAGATTATAAAGGAGGATACAATGTATGAACATAATAATTATTATACTTCCATTCATGGAGATTATGCAGTATAATCATTTATTGGCTGCATCATCACAGTATCAAATCAAAGCTTTCCAAAGGAGGGAAAAAAATCAAAGTGCAACAGAATTTGTGATCTTGTTAAATCTGTCACAATCTCTCTCTAATCACTACGTGTGAAAACATAGTGAAAAAATGCCCATCAAAGGTGAAAATGCATTTGAGAAACTGGGACAGACGAATGTTTAGCATTTTGCTTTAAAAGTGACTCAAAAAATAAATTAATTATCAAAATAGATGCCATCAATCAATTTTAATAACTCATAAAGTAATCAACTAATCATTTTAGCTCTAACCAATACCAATACCATTCACTGAGCAAAATAAGAAAACTACTGCTGACAGTTTTTCTTCACTCATGCCCGTTTGGTCTTCACAAATTTGTCTTAATGATCAGGCTCTCAAGATGGGCGTTAAATTTGGAGTGTTGGAGGAATGCGATTTGGCTCCTCCTCACATGACCGACACTGAGCAATCATTGCAAATAGTAGCTTTCCTATCTGTTTTGGGCACTTCAAAAAAAACCCACACCATTAGAGCGTCATCTTATCAGCCTGTCATATCGACAGAAACGTTCATTTTAAAGCCTTTATCAGCTGATACTGTTCACATTTTGATATTAATGTGCAAGTATCTTCTAAATTTGACCTTTTCCATCTTTCTGTCTTTGGAAATCTTTATGCCATGATGTGACCACATAGTTCTGCCTGCTTTCAATGGAAGTATAAGTCTAAAGCTAGGCCTGTCATTTTGTCTATAAAATATAGGGATGTCAGGATAGCCCAGAGTCTAAAGGAAGTTTTTCTGTCAGATTAACACATAATTAACACAAAGATATTTAATTTACAAAAACATTTAAAAAACAAAGCCAGTTCTAACACTTTGACAATCAAATAGTTTCTAAAATAGATTAGTTTCCTCTGAAAAACATTAAGAATGTTATGAGTTCTGTGTTTCCCTTTATGTTTATGTGCTAGAGGCAAACATGCCATACCATGGTTGACATACCAGAGGAGCAGCTATATGTCTGCCTGGGCTCTACAGCAGTGTTGCTTGGGAAATAACGTACATGAGCCTGAGTTTTGGGAGAGATTTATCCCAATTTGTGGGGATTTTTGCCTAGATTCTTTGTGGACAGTCTGTCAAAGAGTAAAACCTTCACTTTGCAGTAAGATACTGTAGTAACTTGAGCTGTCAAACTGTCCTTCAATAATACAAATAAACAAGAAGTGCACACAGGGTATAAACCGAGGCCTAAGAGCCTGAAAACTTTGATTCACAAGTTTACGGGAAAATCACAAACACATCAAATAGTCTGAGCTGCCTTTTATACCACAAAGAAAGGCGTAAAATGGAAACAATATGACAGGCTCATAGTTCCCCCGCCGCACATGCTTTTCAGGACGGGCCCAGACAAGCCCCGCTTATCTGAGGCAAGAAAGAGCCAACCCAGGGGAAAGAAAAATATGTGTCATATCCAACTACCACAGTCTAACAGAGTGACAAGAACAGGTTTGTTCTCCAGTTTTCTGAGCAAGTGTTGGCTGAACTTGTTCCTTCTCACATCTAGTCATCAACACGGACCATGCAACAGCCTCATTACAAATAATCAGAGATTTATTCTTCTCTCATGCCTACAAAACACAAAGACATGAAAACTGAACCTATTAGCGGGATGACACAGCATGTGCTGCCAAGCCTGCCTGGTTTTACACTTTTATTCATTACATTACAGCAGCAAGTTCATCGTGCCAAAAAGCACTATTGTAAAAATTTGTCACATTTTTTGGGAAATTTATTTCCTAATCTTATTAAATACTTCCTGCAAATAAGAGTGAGGTGAGTAATGATTTAACTTTGAAGGAATTGGAAATTCATAAATGCAGTCCTTTTTCTCTTCAGCGTCGACACTGTCATCATCTATTATTGTTTGGATTATCTCACTTTGCAAACAACAACAATCAGTGCATTTACACACTGGGCCTAACAGGACAAGAAGTGGGACCAAGTCATTGTTTTGCAAGTCCCAAATAAGTCTCAAGTCTGTCCTCTCACGTCCCAAGTCAAGACAGACAAATCCCAGGCCCTACACTTTGAGTTTAGAGTCCGAAATAAATCACAATGTAACAGCTGAGTTTCCAGCCTCATTGATTTACAAAGTTAAAAGCTGTTATGCTAATGTTAGCAAAGTATTAGCTCGCTGACTGTTAAAATTAGCCTCGTCTAGGGATGAAAGCATAACCGGTTTCATGATAAACCACAATAAAATCCCTAATGATTAGTATTATCATCTAAATTTGTAATTATTGTGATAACTGTGTTTGATGAGCACACTTTGAAAACATTGATATCGCAAAGGTTATGATGCCATTAAAAATAAGTTTTTTAAGTATCAATACTTAAAAATACTTATGTATCAATACTTTTTTTAAATAATGCTGAGAACTGTGATAATTCTGGTCACTTTAATCATGATATGAAATTTCATATATCGTTCATATACTGTACTAACATCGGCATACTGTTGGACATTGTTGCATGTACATCAGTAATTTCCAACCAGCATGTTCTGCATACTGCAATTCGTTTTTTGTTGACCACCTCAAAGTTTTTGTTCACAAACAGAATTATCATTTGTATCACTTTGTCCAAGTAGAGCTCAGTAATGTAATGTTAGTTCTTCATGGTTCTCTGTTGGATTGGTACAAACAAAGTGGATCTAAGGAATTAAGTGTTGATTTGCTGAGAATGAGTAGTGTTGATGCTAGTTGGTACAGATTGATTTGATTGGATTCAGACTTTTTAAATAACATTCTAATCCTTGGACTTGGGGGAAGGAATCAAATATTTTCAAGTCAAAAGGCTCAAGTCCGAGTGAAGTCAGGAGTCATTGGTGTTATAGTCCAAGTCGAGAAGTAAGTTGTTTTTTGGGAGTTTTTTTTTGTCAAGTCAAGTCTTAAGTCATCAAACTTGTGACTCAATTCTGACTCGAGTCCAAGTGAAGTGACTCCAGTCCTCAGCTCTGAACAGGACTATCTAAATACAGCTTCTACTCTACAGTGCCAGCATTAAACACGTCGTTCCCTGTAATTGAATGTTTTGACAGGACCGTCACGTCAAGACTTTAATTCCCAAATGACAGGTTCACAGTCCAGAACAGAAATACTTGTTACCACAGAAAATCTCTCATTAGTGTTTCCATTTATGTGATGACTCATCTTAACATGTTGCCCACAAGATATTTAAAATAATTACTATATCAGAATTTGCTTGTTTCAGTTATAAAAAATTTCAGATGCAAACGTATTAACTATCTGCTGCTACAGATTTGAATGTAAGTGAACTTTACATGCACTTCTTGGCTGGCTCTTTTCTGTGCTACCAGACGCTTGACAGATAAGTGTGTTATAGGTAAGAGGAACAGGAAACAGCCCTCTCAGATGATCCATCCTGTTGGCAAAGTGACTTAAGAACAAACACAGTGATTTAAGAGCAACAGCTCTTAATAATCTGACCCGATGAACTTAAAGTAAATTATCACTTTCACTGTGTAAGCTGAAACTTTATCACCAGTTAAACGGTGAGTCACTACACTTTACTGTGAGCTGTGCAGAAATACTAACAGATTTCTCTGTGCAGATCAAAGATGCTGTGGGCTAAAAATAAGCAAGGTATTACACATGCTCCCTCGTTCTACCTCAGTCTTGCTCATGCATTCAATAAAAAACAGATCTCTTTCAGAGGTGGTGGCAGGCTCATTTTTAAAACTGTGTTATGCACAACCCAGTTCCAAAAGAGCTGAGATGCTTTGAGAAGTTTTGAAAGTGAAATTCTTTCTCATTCTTGCTTGATATACGACTTCAGGTGCTCAACAGTCCAGGGTCTCTGTTGTAGTATTTTGTACTTCATGATGGGACACATATTTTCAATGCAAGACAGGTCTGGACTGCAGGCAGGTCAGTCTACTACCCACACTCTTTTATTATGGGGTCTCGCTGTTCTAACGTGCAGAATGTGTCTTGATGTTGTATTCCTCAAACAAGCAGGGACATCCCTGAAAAAGACGCTGTCTGGATGGCAGCATATGTTGCTCCAAAACCTGTATGTAACTCTCAGCATTAATGATGCCTTCACAGATGTGACAAGTTACCCATGATGCAGTGGACAACAACACACCCCCATACCATCACAGGTGCTGGTTTATAAAACTTGCTAACAGGTTGGTAACAATCTGGATGGTCCTTTTCCAATTTATCCTGGAGAACACAATGTCCGTGATTTCCAAGAACAATTTGAAATGTGGACTCGTCAGACCACAGCACACTTTTCCACGTCAGTCAATCTCTGATGAGCTCGGGCCAAGAGAAACTCCATCCCATAGAGACCTGGGCATTCAGAGGATGCTCACCTTTCATAGGTATATTTACAGTAAGGCGGTCTCTGGCAAGCCTCCCAACAGCAATATTTGCTATCTAATTACTGAACAAAAAAGCAATTCTTTCAGAAATCTCCAAACATGAAAAGTGTATAATACTAAATCACAGCATGAATTTTTATATGGTGTTCCTCAAGGTCCTGGTGTCTTAATTTCATTTTTGACCATATTTCTCAGTACCCAAGTGATCAAAAATGGTAACTTAACAACCCAAAACTGCTGCAAGAGCTTATGAGACATAATAGAGCATGGAAATGACCAGCACATACTTCAGTCATATAAATATAATATAAATGTGAATAGGTGAATAACACAATGATTTTTACAGATTTATGACTAAAAAAACAACTTGTCACAAAGTGCAGGGCTGTGCCTCCCAGCTTTCAGATGATGTATACCATTTCAATGGGGCATATACTCTTGACTTGCTATCCTCCCCAGTATCTCCTGTCCCTCCCCTAAAAATCATAAAAATGAGTGTAAGTAGGGAGGTGAGGGAGTGGAAAAGGTTAAATATTTGCTGGAGTCTCTCTATCACTCCTAGTAGTTGTGTCTGCTGTATGCTGGCACGCCTGAGCAGAACTAATGCAAAACAAGCACCAGTGAAAAACTATTTTCAATTTACAGACTCGCTCTGTGAGATTTTTGAATCAACAGAATCATCAAAAGACAAACAGCTTAGGTTAGCAGCAGTCTTAAAATAACAGCAGATTAGATCAACACTGTTCTGTGAATCAGAGGTGAATCAGGAACCTTACAGAGAGTCCAGACCTATGGCTTCAGACACACATGACCTGATGGATGGACCTCTTCCCAGCAGACACACGTTACACAAAGGCACCAGCATGAGCAAGACCCCTGGCATGAGCCCATTGCTGGTGTGTATGTGCGCGTGGGAGTGAAAGAGGACAGCATCCCATAATACCAAGTGACAGAGGGCCAACCCACTGCTGTTTCTTCAATTAAAAAACTTGACCTCACAGCCAAACGGGCAGAGGCCCCTGAAAATCTCTCTTGGTCTTCCCACACACAGCTTCACACACCCTCCATTGTTTTTAGCCACAATCACTGATTATCCCCGTCGTCAGAGAGCAACATCAATATCCTGTTGGACAACAAAGATGGACGAGATTAAGAACCTTACGGTAAGTGCTGCTTTTCCTTACTGACCCACAGGTTTGTGGAAAAAATATGTTCTCTAACCCAGAACAAAGAAAGAGAAACAGTGTGTCATGATCGGTAAACAATGCAGGTGTTTGCTTTCCTTTTCCGAGATCCATCCACTTTTGCATTTGAGATCCGAGACAGCTCTTGAGACATAAGACGCTTTCACTGTGAGTCATGTCCATCGACTGTCTTTCAGAGCCATTACCCACACATTCATGTCTCCTTGATAAAGTCCAACATTTCAACAGAGGTGGGCCTTTAAATGACAACCCTAAAATATGACATAATATACAATTTTCCCCTTTTGCTTATAATTATTTCAACATCTAATCAAACAGAGGCAGAGTGCCTTCTTCAGTCAGTTTTTTTTTTTTTAATATTGCTGCAACAGATTTAAATTTAATCTAGAAAAAAATGAACTGAAATTTAAGTTTAAAGAGAGGTTTGAATTTAATCTTTTTATGATTTTATGTAACTAGTTTGAAAGTTTGGTCGAACATAATTTAAAGTTGTTCATGATGATGATTTTATCAGGTTTTAAAAAGCTAATCCGTGTCAATGCAGCCTAGCATTCGAGTCAGCATTCACCCACTGGAGCCTGTTTCCCACTGAGAGGAATCACTGAACCTGAACGTCTCATTCTGATATCTGCTGACACTTCCATATTTTGAAATCTTCATTTCCCCAGATCCTTGAATATAATTCACACCACTTGATATCAAGCAAATCACTTAAGTTAAACAGCATCAATAGACAAAGAAAGACAAGACTATGAGCTTGAAGTTAGCACTAAGCCCATAATCCTCAAATATTAAACCACAGAACAGACGCAAGTACAACGATGTATCACAAAAAAAAAAAACATTCTGTCTGCTCAAAAAGCCTTCCTCAATCTATTCTCATGTTCAAGTTAGTCATTCGCTCTTGACTCAACACATGCAGACAATCTCCGTCAATATTGCCACACTTTCTTGAGGAAGTCTCAAAGTAAGCCACAACACAGTGTGAATCCTACTTCCTGGATTAGGCTTCGTTTTATTACTTTAAACTCAAAGATCCCTTCTTTTCCAGGGCTGTGAAGTAAACAGATTTAGGGTATCAACCGCTTTGCGTTAGGGAACTATGAATAGTACTAACAAATCATCAGTGAGGGCTTTGATTTTTGGTCCATATTGATGCGATTATTACTGTTGAACTGAGACCTTAGAGGAAAAAATTGTTTGACTTTTTGGGAGATAAGTTTATTACTGGGAGTTACATGAGAGGATTATTACCACTCTCATGTCTGCACCGTAGCTACAGTCAGGAGACAGTGAGCTTAGCTTAGCACAGAGACTGGAAACAGGAGATAACAGCTAGCCTGGTTCTAAAGTCTGCTGATTAGCATGCAATATATTGCTTATTTGATCCAAAAACTGAAGTGTCACAACAACGCAAGCAGTGTCAGACCATTTCTTGGACAGGGCAAGTCACTTCCCAGAGTCTCAGTGGTTGCCTGGCAACCTCACAAGCACAGCAAGACTTAAGGAAGTTACAACATGCTGATAAAAAACAAAAAGAAAAAAAACAGTCCAGCACATAACCTCCTGGAAACCATGCCAAACCATACTTTGATTCAGGAGAACTGTTTTCCCCTGTTTGAAGTCTTCGTGCTGAGCTAAGCTAACTGACTAATAGTACTAGCTTCATATTTACCGTGCAGACATGACAGTGGTATCAATCTTCTCTTGTGGCTCTTGGCAAGAAGGCAAAAAAAGCAAATGAGCCTAAGTGTCAAGCTATTTCTTGAGGATGTCGGTTCATCAGGAACACACAAACCAGGAGTTTGCTTGTCAGTGAGTTTTATGCAAATAAAGTTGGTCTCAGTCACTAAAATTAGGTTAATTAACTTTATTTATATTTAACCTTTGTCAAAATATAAGACTTGCGTATTACAGCAGTGAAATTCAAAACATTGTGAGTTCTCATGTTAATGAAGCAGAAACCCTCATATGGAAAACAAAAAACACATCTTCAAGTCTCCACATATTAAAAGACAGTAGTGAGACAGCCACAGTATTAGGGCTGCAATATTTTTTTTCATATTATATTGAATTTCTTTATATTATTTTATATTGTTTGTCTCTTGAATAATATATATAATTGTTTTGACTGTAATTGCAATATGCAATACAGCTAGTGGGAATGATCATTTTTCACCACAATTTTGATTTTCACTGACAAAAAAATATATTAAAATTATTAAAATGTGACATTTGTTGGGTCTGTACCAAACAAATTAAAACCAAACAAATTTTCTAACATCTGGAGAACAAGATTTGTAGACCAGGACATCTCTGGAGCACAACAGTAATTCATTATAATGCTGTTTTGTTACATATTTCTTTATCAAAAAATTGCAGGGTTCAGTGTAGGCCTATGCAAGTATTCAAAAGTGGTGCTTAACGTTCAGGTGAATTAGGCAGTGTGGTGGTTTAGTTTAGAAACCAATGTACAGATATTATCAGTCCTCAGCAGCAATCATGGGTTTGATTCTCACCTGTGTGCATCTTCCCCTGACTCTCTCCCCCATTTCCTGTTTATCTAATGCCATCTTGTCAACAAGGGCTAAAAAACAAAAAACAACCTATAGCTGAACTCCCAAGCAGCACCTGTCTGACAACATATCAGGAGTAAGATTTGAATGAATACAGAGACGAGACTTACACCGCAACAAATGCAATCTGAACCCAAGTTTAAAACATATGAAAGTGACTAACGCCTGGGTTAAGAGGGTTTTTTTTTTATTTGCAGCCAAATGACGAAAAAGATCCAAATGGCCGCAAAAATGTCAAAACACTGGATTTGTGTGTGTCGACCCTGCTTCAGTTCTCTTAACTCCCAACCCAACCACACTGCAGCACTTCTGAGGCTGATCTAACATCTGTTCCCAAAGGTCAGATCCCAGTTCCCATATGGCTCCTTGATAGACTATTTAACATAAAAAGGGAAATAGAAGAATACACTAATAGAATAGAATAGAATAGAATAGAATAGAAATACTTTATTAATCCCCAAGGGGAAATTCATTTGTCTGTAGTAGTCTCATCTATTAGTATAAGAATTATAGAGTCTATATGCAGCGGCATATGATTTCTCTGTTGACATGCTGTGCTAAAACGACATAAACAGAATACCACGGGCACAGTTTGTGGTAAACCACTAATCTGCATGGTTAAAAAAGTGCCATAGCTGAGGTTTTCACAGGAAATTTTCATATTTTCCTGTTTTGCAGCACACTTAATAGGCATTAGTTGCTTTATGTCCTATCTGCTATCAACAACAACACTTTGAGCATTTAGTTTACATTAAGCCTGGTCCTGAGCCAAACTCAGGCAGTCTCTTTTGTTTCGTGATGTCTGCTCCAAGCTGGCGAGTCACATCAGGAGGAAACAAGAGCCAGAAATAAATAAATCACATAACATTGTTGATCGATGGAAAGCGACTGTGTATAGCACGACAGCGAATGAGGCAGTGCTAACATATTGATCAGCTGTGTGCACACTGAGGTGATTAAAGTCAAATGTAATGCTTGTATTGGTTTATACCGACTGACATGCTATATTTAATTTAAATCCAGTGGTGGAATGTAACTAAGTACATTTACTCAAGTACTATATTTAAGTAAAAATCTAAGGTACTTTCTTCTTCCCTACATCTCAGAAGCAAATATTGGACTTTGCATTCCACTACATTTGTCTGGCAGCTTTAGCTACTAGTTACTTTTCAGATTACAATTATTATACCCTTCGTGTCCAGTGAAACATGTATTTCAAAATGTGTGATAAGGTGAAGGATGAACTGTTCCTTCTCGTACTTCTTTAGTTAAATAACCTCTTCAAACCCCCTCTGGATCAGCTGGAAAATGCATCATTAAAAAGCTGAAAACAGGGTTGTTTTTCTGAGCTCGTGAAAAGATTGTTTTTTTAGAGATACCTGGTTCCCACAGGACAATGCCAATAGAAACATATGATGATCTTATATACTATGATGCACTACTGTAGTTTAAACAACCCAACAGTATAGAAAGTAGTTAAAAAATATCTAAACCTTAAAGATATGCAGCAGTAAAATGCAAACATACATTAATGCAGCATTAATATTAATCCAAAAACATCACATATTATAGCAAAACATTGACATTTTACTACTTTTGATACTTTCAGTTAACTTTGTAGATACGTACTTTTACTTAAGTGAGGTTTTGAATGCAGGACTTTTACTTGTAGTATTTTCACAGTGTGGTATTAGTACTTGTACTTGAGTAATACTCCTTCCACCACTGATAAAATTTATACAGCCATCTGGTAGAGATGTTTAGTTCCCTTATGTCTTGTCCTCTGTAACACTCAACATGTCTTCAGTTCCCAAATGTCAGGCCCCTTGCCACACTTAAAATGCAGTAGCTCTATTTAAGCCAGATCCTCACCCAGGGCCTTTCTGACTTCTCCACAAATGAGAAGCAATGCTCACTGTCACTCAGTGTCACTGACTGCACAGTTCTGTTGACTTCTGTCACTCCAAGTCATTAATATGAACAAAATCAAATATCACAATATTTTTTTCACAGCAGCCATATTGATGTGAAATAGCAGTGTAAACAGAGTAATTAGTATAACACCTGCGCGTTTCATATCAATATAGCTGCCAAGCATAAGCTTGGTGTTGTCACAAAATATAAACACAATGAGATTTGTAATAAATAAACATCAGTAATGTGGATATAATGACTAAGTGGGCAAAGGCAAATAATAGAACAGTTAGAACAGTCTGGTGAGTTCAGAAAATGACATCACTTTACTGTAATTCAGCCTTTCAAACCAGGAGAAGACAATTATTCCATATCATGATTAAGGCCCGACTCATACTGGATTTTTGGGACCGATGCTGATACAGATATTAGGGAATAAAAAAATTTCGATATGTATATATCAGCTGATACCCTTTATTTATATATATATACAAAATCCAAAATGACATCAGGGCACTAAAACAGTAAACTTTTCACTGGTACAAATAGAACAACTTGAAAACAACTGCATTATGTTCTGTAAAAAATATCAAACAACATATAGACAACATACAGTATTTTTCTTCTCAAGTTAAGTTTAATATACATATATCTTGCTTTATATATGTTTTTATAGTCATTTATAACTATTAAAACTACTAGTGAACTTTTACTGTTTCCAGGCCCTAATATCATTACAAATAAAGTTTATTGTTAAAACTGTAAAATATTCTGCCTCCATTACATATATTTGACAAAAGATGTAAAAAGTTATCAGCCAATATATTGATATCAGAATTATTTTTTTTTAACTCTCAGTATCTCTATCGGCCCCAAAAACCAGCATCAATGGGGCTCTAATGCCAATATGGACTGATATATCTGTGCTAAGCCGATATCAGGCCGATTGTATCTGCTGACCAATATATCAGTCTGGCTGCAATCAGCATCCAAAATCTAAGAAGATAAGTCTCATATCACTATATCGACCTAATATTGATATGTTGTCCAGCCCTACATGTCATCTTATATTGTATTTGTTGAAATGGTGATATTGTGCATTGATATTTATATTGATCGTGTAGCTGCCAGCAGTAGCAGCAGCAGCAGAGATAGTGTTGACATTGTTACCTGCAGAGGAGGAGTCGTCATGGTCGGAGCTCAGGTATCCATCACTCCTCCTGTCCGGGGTGCTGCAGCCGGAGCCGCGGGAGGGTCTGCGGTGAATCTGCGGGAAGGACGGGGACAGTCTGCCGTCGTCGGAGTCAAAGTCCCTGCTGTGGCGGAAAGGCCGCCGGTTGTCCCGGTAGGAGCTGGACGTCCTCTGGTTGTCCCTGCCGACGACCTTCGGTATCAACAAGTTATTCCTGACGAAATTCTCATTCAGCTCCGCATCCTCGTACTCTCTGTCGCTGCCCAGCTCGTTATCAGCCGGCTGGGATACTGGAGACGCTTCTTTCTGGAAGTTGGGTTTCGGTGGCGGGACGGGGATAGGGACGGGCTTGCCTTGCCTCCCGGTGAACCTGCTCTTCTCCCGGCCGAAGGAGCTCCTGATTCCCGCTGTGTTACCTGCAGCGTGGGACTTCACGCCTCCAGAGTCGGACACCTTGTTCCTCTGCTGTCCGTCGCCCTGATCATGCGGTTTACTCATATTCCCATAATTCTTAGAGAAGCCAAACGTGTCAGCCGCGTTAAAGTTTTCATCTTTTCCGTCAAACCTCTCCGGGTCGTTCCTCTTCTGTCTCGACACGGTGGTCTGCAGGTAAATCACCTTGAATTTCTCCTCCGCCAGAGCCTTCTGGAGCTTCTTCAGGTTGCCTTTACATGTCTCCAGCTCCAGCTCGATGTCCTCCACAGAGTTCAAGTCCATTTGAGGCACTTCTCCGTCTGGAAATTCATTTCTCCAGTGTTTTGCGAATTCCTCCTGTTCCCACATATCGATGTTCAGAGCGGGCTTTCCGCCAGCCGCAGTCAGACAGAAACGTTGAAGCTAACTGTCCTGCGTCCTCACCCACAGTTTAACGGCGTGTCTGTCGCATATACCCCCCCTCCTCTCCTGTCCTGTCCTCCTCTGATATCTCACTACAGTCTGTCGATATTAACCGGACCAGTTCCTCACCATCTTCAGCCTCCCACACACAAATATCGAGCGGACATCTGCACTGAGAGATGCGGATAGCAAGTTTGCCACTACGGTGAAAAGTTTCGAGACTTCCTGTATTGAGACATGCTGCCTTCAGGTGCTGCTCGGACAAGTGTGTTCTGTACCTTGTTTTATGACAAATCGATGCAACACTTCTCAATACCAGAAGCAAGAAGGTGTGTTTGTCTTTGGTTAAAAAAAATATTGCTCCTGTAGCTTTAGCACTTAAAAATCTTACGTTAGGAGTCTGACCTCCCTTCCCCCAGAATTACTACCCAGGTGAGACAATTTGCCTGTTACACACTTTATTTTATTTTGTCCTGTTTTACACCAATGTACCTCGTTCATAATTGCTATTCTTAACTGAAGTGTGTTTTTTGTTATTATCGTCACTATTGTCAAATAAATAAATAAGATAAACACAAAAGTAAATGATCACAGTTGCCACATAAACACAATAATTATGTATCTCAAATTCCTAAATTTCACAGAGTAGATTATAGTGTGTAATAGTGATATCACTAAAAGTTTACAGTCAAAATGTACACACTGCTTATATCCAGATAAAGCATCAAATATGACTTGAATGTCAAATGATTTTGTAAACTATATGCTCAGGCCAGTATGTTGCTCCACAAGTACAGTATGTGTTCTGTATAAAATGTTTATAGTTTAAAGCTCATCTTTGGTGTAGCCACAGGATAAAAGCAGGATGCAGGGGCTCATAGTGTCTTATAATGATGTAATGAATTTGCTTTTTCAGGTTCCCAGATGGCATAGAGCCAGTTGATGTTCTCTGCCCAATGTATAATTTTATGTGTCGTTTGGATGAGTCAGAGAACAGAATCTTAAAGGCTTTAAGCAACCTTAGAAAGAGCTGCTCTTGGTACTCATCCAGGCTCAGAAAACACCATCAAGATAGACACAGTTTAAAATTGAATACTGGATTTGTTTTTGGTTTTCTCTTGTATGTCATATTTTTAATCATGTTGTCTAAAAAGATTTTTTGTCATACAGTTAGGGGCTCTTTTGCCTTTATGACGGTACAGCTGAAGAAAAGCAAAGACCACAGGCCGGAACTGAACCCAGGCTGCTGCAGAGGGCTGATAGCCTCAGCACATGGGGCGCACACCCCACCAACTGAGCTACAAGGGCGCCACAGTCTGAAAAAAAAGTTTGAAATTAAATTGAGCTGAATGGAATTGAAATATTCCCTTTCACGCTCAATGGTTCAAAAATTCCGACAACACTTGAATGCAACAAGTAATAGTGAAGTGAAGCAGTCAAAGAGAGTTCACCACTCCTGTGCTCTAAGAACAAACAACCAACCAGCAGGCTAAGAAACTCGGTATGCTGTAAAATGACAAATGAAAACATTTGTTTTCTAAGTCACAGAGAGTTTTTCCATAACAGAAACATATATTTAGTAAGAATTTTGTGAGCATATTCAAGAGAAGATGTGTGTTTTTTTTCAAGTCATAACTCAGTTTTATGTTTACAGTTAATTTTATTGTCAGCAGCAAACTGCAGGCTGGTTTTGCTTGATAAAGTATAGACTTACTGGATAGTGTGTGCCTCCACTGATCTGCTTATTTTGCCTCATATATGCAAAGCCTGAATTTTAGAAAATGTCATTTAAAGTACTGAACAAAGAGCTGATCTTAAGCATTAAAAACAAAGTTAACACTTTGTTTTTTTTCTGATGTACTGCTCATGGTTTTCTATTCAAGCTAAAATGGTGACACATTAAACAATGGCTTTTTTTCTTTTTCTTTTTTTTTTGTGCCATTAGAACCCTGAAATGACTATCATGACATCCATTGAACAGGGCAAACTCTAACACTTGCTTTGAGTGACACTGAGAGACAATGAGAAACCCTGGCGTACGGAGCTCAGTATGTATTAGGTTACTCAGGTGCATTTGTGGGTCTCCTTCTATTATCTCACTCATCGTTTAAACAGCATGGACAGGCATCTCTCACGGATATTAAATGTGTTAATGCATGTGCTTTTTTATGCATGCATGTTGGATACAGGCACGTCATATCCCTCAGCAGATAAACACATCCTCGTTCTCTTTCTTGTCTTGATTGATGCTATGTTATCACTGCAGAATCATCTTTGGTGAGAAATGAGACTCTTCCTCAGCCTCTCCCACCCACTTGATTTGTTGCACCCCAGGCAGACGCTTGACATTTAATAGTTCAGCATTTTGAAATTTAGCAATGGAAAAAAAAAAAGTCATATCTTACCTTGAAAACTTTTGATCATAGTGGTTTTCATGACTGATGATTACACAAAGGACTAAACCAAAAACCCAATCACCTTCATCTCAGCAGGACGCGTGCAGCTGCGCCTATGTAAAAAAAAAAAAAACTTGGTACGCAGCCAAGCAGGAGACTTCCAGTAAACCAGAGATGTAATGCTATACAACGCAGGAGAAAGTTATCGCTATATGGACAGAGGATGATAGGGGAGGGTGGAGGCAGAGATGGACGCTTGGTGTTTTCGAGTGCACGTTTGGATCCCTGCCCAGAACTGAAACATCATTCTCCTAAAAGCTTTCAGAGGCCTGGAGGAATCATTGATCAGCACTTGCTGCAGGCCTGAGAGCCCTGATTGGGTTACTGTAA
This sequence comes from Lutjanus campechanus, assembly GCA_027495735.1. NCBI lineage: Eukaryota > Metazoa > Chordata > Actinopteri > Lutjaniformes > Lutjanidae > Lutjanus > Lutjanus campechanus. The sequence goes on from JAJHUR010089451.1 coordinate 24,201, forward strand.
TGAATAGATGAGAAAGGCTATGACCAGCCTGTAGTCATCAAACTGAATTACTAATCACAAGCCTAACATGATATAGTATAGAAGGAAATGTATGGACTTTTCTGGTTAACCTACAGTCAGTTTGTGGAATGTAGAAGGATGACAGTCTCTCTCCTCCTGATATGATCCTCTTAAGTCAGTAAACCAAAGGCCTAACACAAGGGTTTGATGGCTCTTAGCTCAGCGTTTGTTCAGTCTAAAGCTAATGACATGTCTGGGGAAATGGTAGGGCGATGCACAAAGAGTTGTAGCTGGCAGACAACATTCTTTACATCTCGTTCTCAAAGTGCCTTCAGTTATCTAACAACAAATTCACCACTGCTTTGATCCAAATGGACATGTATTACAGATTAAATTACACCTCCAGCAGATGTACTGTACAAACCCCAATTCCAATAAAGTGCTGATGTTGTGTAAAGTGTAAATAAAAACAGAATGCACTGATTTTCAAATCCTTTTCATGCTCAGCTCAGTCAACTACAGTACAAAGACAAGATATTTGATGTTCAAACTGATAGACTGTTTGGTTTTGTTGTTTTTTTGTAGATATACACTCATTTTGAATTTGATGTTTCAAAAAAGTTGGGAAAGGGGCAACAAAAGACTGGGAAGGTTGAACAGGTTAACTGCTAACAGGTGATGGGAACACTGCCAAGTTCTTTGGGCCCAAGCTCATCTTGAGATGGACTGATGCAAAGAGGAAATCTTGGACATCAGGGATAAAGAGAAGAAGTAGCATCCAGATTGTTACTAGCACAAAGTTCAAAAGCTAGCATCATGGCATCATGGGTAACATGCACATCTGTGAAGGTCCCATCAATGCTGAAAGGTAAACATGAAGGTTTTTGAGCAACATAATGCGCCATCCAGATGATGTCTTCTTCAGGGACGCCCCCTGCCTACTTCAGCAAGACACATTCTGCACTTGTTTTAACAGTGTGGCTTCATAGTGTGTGTCCCCTGTGTCCCATTGAAAATGGTGCATTAGAGACCCTGGACTGCAGAGCACCTGAAGTTGTGTATCAAGCAAACATCCCAACTGTTTTGGCCTGAGCTGGGTTTTGTATGTTTATGCTGTTATGTCATGCATACTTTCATTCACCACAACTGAACACAATTTGCATGATTTTGTCCACACCTCTTGACCCACTTCCCTCCCATTCAATTCCAGATGTCCTGGGACACCTGAGACGTCTAATTTAGTTGTTGAATGGAATTAATTGCAGCGAATGAGAAGCAGCCAGTAGTATGAGACAAACAACAACAACAGAATAAAAGACATGAACAAATCTTCAACTAATGCTGTAAGTGTTGCATTTACTGTATGCTCTGAAAACGGATGTGTCACTGTAAGCACATCCGTGTATGTGTGTTCTGTAAACACTGAACATGTTTTCTGTAACATACTGTATACAGTATATAAACACAGTATCAGGGACAGCATGCTGTGTTGTGCAGTGTTGGACTCAGGCTGTCTGAGGCGCAGGGGAGAAAAAAGAATAAAAAGAACATCAGTTGTATGCGGAGGGGCACCAGGGCACCAAAAGTTGTTGCACAAAACATGCACTTCATCATGTTTTGTCCATTGGAGGGGCACCCTATAGGGCAGGTCAGGATTTTCAATACGCAAATAAATATCTATTTAAAGGGGCAGTTCACCACAAAGCCAAAATACATATTTTTCCTCGTACGTGTCGTGCTATTTATCCGTCTAGATAGCTTTGGCGCTCATGCTCTCACAGGTGCACAGTTGACACTTTGAGCACCACAAGCCGAGTGCCATCTAGTACCATTATACTGGATATCTACATGGATAAATAGCACTACAGGTAGGAAGAAAAATATGTATTTTTGATTTCTTATTTAAAGGGACAGTCCCTTTAAATCAGTTGAATAGAAGTCGGGACTTTAAATGTCCTCTGAATTCTCCCAAATGACATCTACTTGACATATAATTTCAACGTAGACATTTTCCAAACATGGGAAACATAATTAATGTGCATGTATATTTGAATACAAGTGGTGTTTCAGCTGTATTAATGACACAGTCAAGATTACATAACTGGGTATTATATTTCAGCTATGGGACAGAGTGTAATGAAATAGTTACAGGGTAAGTTCCTTGAATGACTACGCTCTGTCTGCAATGAAATTAAATGCACATAAGGAGCCAAATACTCAGCTCTGACAGACTGTGACTGGCTTCTCCAGCATATTCTGTGCTGCAGCGTTGAGTGAATCAATAGAGCGGGCTTCAATCAGTGGTTATGTCACACCCTCTTGTGGTCGCAGGCGCTCCCTACATGATGATGAGTCAAAGGCCCCTCAGTGTGAAAAGGTGCAGCAACAAACAACAAAACAGAACAGTATGGCATAGTACTACATTTATTGAATGGATCGTTTCCACAGGACTTACAGGAAGTACAGTACTAATCATATAAATGTTGCTACCGAAAACATTGCTGGATGAAAAACAAATTACTGCAAGACCACAGTGATACACTTTGAGATGACAGACGTAAAAATATTAGAAAGTACTTACGCTTTCATGATTCAACAAGTCTTATACAGTACATCACTTGAAACCAAACATACAGTACAAGTATATCAAAATAGACACAGATATATCATTATAAAACACGTTTCAAACTGCATCCCATTTGTGTAGAAGGAGGAACAGAACATTTATCATTTTTTTCTTATCAAAATAATACCTTGTTATCAACACATATAATCTACAAATTCCACTCCAAATTTGTTGTGCAATTTTCTCTGAAATCTCCATTAAGGCAACAATAGGACAGCACCACAGATGCAACCACTGGAGTTACAGGTAGGTAGAATCAAAGGCCACAAACACCCTGCCAGAGATGGTTACAAATATATTCTCAGAAGAAGACAAACGATGTACAGTTTTGGGTCAAAAGTTGCAAGTTATGTTCCTCAATGGCCGTCCTGAGCAGTAGTAGGAGTGTGATATTATACAACCCCAATTCCAAAAGAGTCGGGACATTGTATGAGACATAAATAAAAACAGAATGCAATGATTTGCAAATCATGTTTGACTTGTATTCAATTGAATACAATACAAAGACAAGATATTTAATGTTCAAACTGATCAAATTTATTTATTTTCTTTTGTAAATATACACTCATTCTGAATTTGATGCCTGCGACATGTTTCAAAAAAGTTGGCTAGGAGGCAACAAAAGACTGGGAAAGTTGAGGAATGCTCAAAAAAAAACAAACACCTGTTTGGAACATTCAAAAGGCAAAAAGGTTAATTGATAGCAGATGACAGTATCATGATTTGGTATCCTCGAAAGGCTCAGTCCAAGCATGGATGTTTTTGAGGTTCACCACTTTGTGATAACGCGGGTGGGTAAATAGTCCAACAGTTTAAGGACGTTTCTCAACACAAAACTGCAGGAATTTAGGGATTTCACATCTACAGTCCATAAAAGATTGAGAGAATCCACAGGAACCTCTGCACTTAATGGGCAAGGCTGAAAGCCAACATTGAATGCCTGCGACCTTTGACCCCTCAGGCTGCGCTGCATTAAAAACTCAAACAATTGTATAAAGGACAGACAAGGAAAAACTTTGGAAAACCGTTGCCAGTAAACAGAGTTTGTCAGTGCATCTATAAATGTACGTTAAGACTCTACCATGCGAAGTGAAAGTCATATATCAACAACATCTCGAAACGCTGCTGACTTCTCTGGGGCCCGAGCTCATCTGAGATGGACTGACACAAAGTGGAAAAGTGTGCTGTGGTCTGACGAGTCCACGTTTCAGACTGTTTTTTGATATCATGGACATAGTGACCTCCAGAAGAGGACCATCCAGATTGTTACCGGTGCCAGCCTCAGGAGCCAGCATCCGTGATGGCAGTATGTTAGCACCCATCATCAGCATCAGGACTAACTGTCACATCTGTGAAGGCCCCATTAATGCTGAGAGGTACATACAGGTTTTGGAGCAACATCTGCTGCCATCCAGATGACATCTTTTTCAGGGACGTCCCCGCTTATTTAAGCAAGACAATGCCAAGAAACTTTTTTTTTTTTTTCAAATTTTGCAACAGCATGGCTTCCTTGTAAAAGAGTTCAGGTACTACACTGACCTGCCTGCAGTCCCGACCTGTCTGCCACTGAAAATATGTGGCGCATTATGAAGCACAAAATACAGCAATGGAAACCCCAGACTCCTGAGCACCTGAAGTCACATATCAAGCAAGCATGGGAAAGAATTTTGCTTTCAAAACTTCAACAATCAGTGTCCTCAGTTCCAAAGCATTTACTGGCTGTTGTTAAAAGAAAAGGTGATGTATCACAGTGGTAAACATGTCCCGACTTTTTTTGGAACATCTTGCAGGCATCAAATTCAGAATGAGTGCATATTCCCAAAAACAAAGTTTATCATTTTGAATATAAATATTTGTTTTGTATTCAATTGAATATAGGTTGAAAAGGAAATCATTGTTCTCTGTTTTTAAGTTTTACACAACATCCCAACTTTTTTTTTGAATTGGGCTTGTAATTAATAAGCCATCAATGATTAGGCCTGGCCTTTAATAAAATAAAAACCAATTTGATTTCATGTAAATATATCTTTAAAATAACAGCAGTATCATAAATACTTACCACAGCAATATACCAGTCTTCAGATCAAAGACTTTCACAGTGACTCTTTGCATAGTTAATTGATTTTCTCATAGTAAACGCATAGAAAACTAAATCAGTGTGTAAAAGAGGGTATCTAGTCATTATGTGAGGAAAGTCTCATTTGCTAACAGAACAAAGTGCAAAATCTATACATACAGTAGATTGATGCTGTGGCTAACACGTATTCATGATCGCTTTTAGCCTCACAAAACAGTTCTCATGCTTTTCTGATGGCACTCGCTACCAGGGTTTCTCGCCTGGTGGTTACAAACGCCTGTTGTTTCTCATAATAGGCCGCCTCATTAATAAAAGTGGGATAGACGGTGCCTGAGCCCTGGTAGTGGATGGTCTTTCCGTCAAACGTTTGGAACATAGGGTCACCGGGGTTCAGCGGCTCCCAGTCACAGTCCTGAAACAACAACAAGCAGTGAGTAACCTGAGCGTGTTGCTCAAACTGAAATAACACACTCTCACATTAACCAAAGATGTGTCATTTCCTCTTTCATAAGAATTCATATTTACAGGTTCAAAAGGTCAGAGACTTGGGCTCGAGTGTTTTCTCATTTTTACCTGCAGGTTGGGGTGCACCATGGCGATAATGTTTCCGTTGGCATCTCTGGGGTAATCGATCCTCTCTGAGACCCGGAAAACTTCCACCGTGCAGGGAGGGAACTCCATGCCTGTGCAACACACAGAAAACAATGATCATATAAATATTATAAGCATCCTGAAAAGAGTAGAAGGGGAAAACCAAACAAGCAAAACACAAAGGAAAATGTAAAAAAAAAATACAGGATGACAATATATTAAGAAGCAGCAGCTAAGAACACACTTTTTCTCAATGATCAGCTGATTTAAAGAGGAGTCATCACCAGTTCGCCCCAGGATCCGGAGTGAAAGCCACGGGAGCAAGCTGTCACAAAAATAACACTAAACAAAAGATGAGTTCCTAAATTCACTGTCCACGCCGCAGACTTTCATGGCAGAGCATAATTGTGAATGAGAAAAAGAACCTGCTCCCTGGGAATTTTCTGTGGGTCCTAAAATAAAAGATGTCCTGAAATTTCCCACATATCAGCTATGGTATAAATACTGCTACTGCTCCACAGAGAGGACTGGATTGACGGGGTATTAACCATCACATTATGATTATGTATGATTTTTGTAATGCATTTCAAAGAGGTCAGTTAAGCCTCAGATGTATGACAGTTAGTCTACTTGGTGGAGCAAAACTCTCACTACTTTAAGCTATTTTGAAATTAAGGACACAAAAAAAGAAGGCTAAGAGGCTGGTTAGCTGTCGGACAAATTAAAAATGTTGACTTGATGATGGAGGGAAAAGTCAGGGGATCACCAGAGTCAGTTGGATTCTTCCTCTGATTGCCGTGGATGTTTGTATAAAATTTACATTGTTTAATCCATCAAGTAGATGTTGATATTCTTCACGGGATAGTTAAAGAGCGCAAGTGGAAAAGTCAGGGGATCATCAAGATTTATGTGGATTTATCATGTGAGCACAGTGGGTATCTGTACCAAATTCATCTGACACCGAAGTCTATAGAAAAACAATGCAACAGTTTTTGAGATATTTCAGTCTGGATTAAAGCATTGAACAGTCTGACATCAACATCCATAGAGCCATGTTGCTAAAATGGCAAATAAATATGATGTATCAATAAGTGAAAAAACAAAATTGAATTTTAAAGCCTTAGATTTGAAAAGTCATTTTTGTGGGACACCATGTTGTGATTGAAAATGTATAATACATGCTGACAGTAGAACAGAACAGTAGAAAGAAGACTAATTAGTTTTGCTTCATAACCAAGATTAGTATGAAGTGCACAGACTGAAAAATACTGATTCAGAATTTTTATATGGACGTAATGTCAAAAATAACAAAAATAATTAATAAGAATATTTTTAGTAATAGAAATATTCATCTGATCTATGACATTGCTATTTGGTTTTATAGTGTCTGTCCCTTTTTATTTCTACTCATATGTGCATATTTGTGTTCGGTCTTCGAGACAGACCGCTAAGTCTAAACATCAGCCTTTACACCAGTATACTGAAATGACAAGTGTGTCGGCATTTAGTGGCATCTAGTTGTGAGTTTGCAGATCGCAAACACCACATTCTCCCTTTCCAAGTGTGTAGGAGAACCTACAATGGCCAAAAAACTGGCGAAAAACAAGAGTGGCCGCATCTAGAGCCAGTGTTTGGTTTGGGCTCTCTGTAGATATAAACCTCTCATTCTTATGTAATGAAAACACAACGATTCTTATTTTTCAGGTGCTTGTACACTAATGAAAACATACTAATGGATATTATATTCCATTTCTGCTGTATTCTGACAGTGGATCCCCTTAAATCTTGCACACTGGAGCTTTAATCTCATATATATATCTAGACTGTAGTATTTTGGTAAAGGTTGTTGAACTTGAAGCTGGAAGGCACCACACTGCCAGGGTGGCCTTACTCAATGCCCGGAACAGGAGGTGTAGTGCTTTTTGGCAGAGCTTGGACATTAAGTAACTGGATGCGCAAATGAACTGCTTTCCTACGCAAGTGTCAGACCACTGAGCCGTGTTATTATGCAGTTTCCCCACTGAATCGCTGAATCTCTGTGGTTGTCATTCGACACAGAAAGTCATTTTCCACTATAACAATTATAACTATACAACTTGTTCCTTCATCCTGTCCAGCTTCAAAGCGCAGGAACACCGATTCATCACCGTGTCCCAGCATTCATCAGCACCAGTGTGGCCCCACGACAGAAGATTACCACACCGTTGGCAGCCAGACTCTAATGACATGGAAACTGACCAACTCCCAACAAGCAGGCCATTCAACAGCAGGCCGGTCAGGGGTAACCAACAGACTGCAACTCACAGTTGGCACAGAGCGCTTGTTTATGTGAAAAAAAAAAAAAAAAAAAAAAAAAAGGAAACGCTGCCC